>CM041781.1:131431456-131492009 GCA_023374045.1 Limonium bicolor
AACACTGTCCTTAGTACGGAGTTGACTACATCTCGTGTTCCTAACACTACTTGTCTACTTGCATGGGGTACTGTACTGATACATTACTACTTACCCGACTAACTCATAAATAAGTCTGTCAGGCCCACATGCTCCTATCGGAGTGCGGTCGTCCCATGTCTCGTTTAGTAAAATGGTAATGTCTGTCACACGGTTATTGTGAAGTATTCTGTTGTCAATCTCTCTTTGATGGATATCCTCTTTTTTTGTTTATTAGTTCATGTTATCGGTTATCTTGTAATAAGTGTTATCGCCCTAGTGGCATCAATGGTAATTCGTGCCATAAGCCGGTGTTATTCAGCTCGGTGTATGTAAAATTCGTGCTATATTTAGCAAACTTGGTCCTCTTATCTCGATCTCATTGAGTACAACACATGTTCCATTTCTCCCTATTAATCATGATCATATCTCATCCATAGTTCATATTCGTTCCCTTATCCGTTTAATTGGATATATTGCAGATTGCATAATAGCTTGAGCAACTTGGCTCTCCACTTCCCAACCATCCTCACTGACGGTGGTGCATCTACAAGAGGTATGCTTGTCCATAAGGACCAAACATTCATCACTGCTAGTGATTAGCATTTAAATGCGGGTATACACTGATGGTATTTGGCTAATAAGCCCTGTCTGAAAATTCTCGAACAATTAAACTGGTGTGGTTTACAATCACAGTGGTTGTATAATTCCTTCAGTTGTAGTGGTTGAACTAACGGTCTTCCCGAGGTTTCATAGGTTTCTGATTTTAAAGGTTTGTATGAAAAATGTATGAAATTTTTTTTTTGGTATAAAATAAGAGATTAAAAATTAGTAGTAGTAGTTGTAGTTGAAGTTGCAGCTGTAGCACTTGCTCTGTCAAGTGCGCAAGGCAGATGGAAATTTCAGTGGTTTACTTGTCATAGCGCTTGCAATAGCAAGTGCGCCATGCTGTGGAAATTCTGCTTCAGTAATTACCGGTCTCATTGACTCTGCGTCGTCGAGTATGGCTACATGATAATGTAAGCGTTAACATCCTGTTCATATATATATAATCCGTCAAGGTTCCAAGGTTACTCGTATCGAGTCCACATAACTAGTCTCAAAAGTCATACACAAAAGGGTGAGTGGTCAATGACACGCTCCCACATACTTATAACATAGGTCTGTCTAACATCCAAGGTAAGTACATAACATAGTAAGCAAAAGTCTTCCACCAGCGGTCTCATGGAGTTCAGGGTACTCATGCCCTATCTACTCCCTTCCCTTTCTGGGCTCCAGCGTCAGTAGATGTCTGGCCATCTTGACCGCCTCGTGGTACTCCAGATCCTCCAACTGAGGTCTTCTGAGTATTCCTTGGTGGCCTGTAATTACGACTCTCAGGGTTCATCCAGCACTCGAACTCCCGGTGGCCCTCTTTACAGCAGCACCGACACTCAACTTTTCGACCATTGCAATCGACCCCAAGATGGTCCTTCCCACAACGCTTACAATAGAAATGGCGCTGGGGCTGTCCGGTGCCTGATGGTATTATTTAGTTTAAGTTAAAATCTGATGATGTAAAAGTTAAGGTCACAATTGAATTTAAGAGGTAGGTGTTCTCACCCTTAGGAGGTGCAGATCTCAAAGGCTGAGCATCTATAACTGGGCCGGTCAATCGAAGGACGGGCTCTTTCCCCTTCGCTCCCTGGTGACCCTGCTGCCCTTTCTTTTGAAAGAATTTCCTATTTAAGGTTTCGGGTCAGCATTCTTAAGGTATTTAGTATGGTAAACAATTTAGAATGGAATAAGTCCTTACTTCCCTTTCTTCTGGCTATCGCCTGGAGATGCTCCTCCACCCTCAGACTCTCCCTCAGGGTTCTTTCTCTTCTTTGCCCCGAGAGTCTCTTCCCGAGTCTGGAGCATTAGCTCCGTCCTCGAGGCAGCGTCATTACACTCCTGGAATCTCATTGGTAAGCTCTCATAAAGTTAATCGGTAATGTAGTAAGTAAAGAATTTATGGCTTTCATGTTAATACCTGGATGGTGGTGTAGAGGGTAGCACCCATCGCCATCTGGATGCGAAACTACAATCCCCCCCAGAACTTTCGACCTTCACGGTCTCTGAGTAATCAACACCAGGGATGAAGTCCAGCAGACCAATGAATCGAGTATAGTACTCATCCACGGTCAGACCTCCCTGGGACAATGTCTCGAACTCATGGCGCTTCTTCTGCTTGAGATGCGCCAAGTAGTACTTCCCCCTCAGCAACTCGACAAAGGCAGCCCACGAAAAGTCGGGCATAGCCAGGTGATGGTCCTTGACCAACCTCCACCGAGTGCTGGCTGCATCCTTCAGATGGAAAGCAGCAATGACGACCTTCTGGCCGGGAGGTACTTGCAAAGCTTCGTAGGCCTTCTCATGTTCCACAATGAAACGCTCTAAGGCTACGAGGTCTAGCTCCCCAGAATATGTAGGTGGTCGGGTCTCGGTAACTGACTTTAGCCAGTTCGTTTCCCTGGGATGTGGCGGGTGGGCTGGTGCTCCTCCAATTTGAGTACCAAGCTGTGCGAGAACCGCAACAATCGTCTCAGCAACTCCTGGATTCACGGGGTCACCGCCTCCACCTCTACCAGTACCACACCCTCTAGTTCCCCCAGACATCTGTAGTACAGTATGCTACATAAATACTCGGTAATTTACCGTACACAACCAATAGATATTGAATTGCCTTTAAGGCCAATATATCATGCGATTTGCATTACTAATCATAATATCTTTTAAGACGAGTCGTCTCGTACCTCACAAAAGTTTCCCGTAATTTCCCAAGTCCTAAGCTCATAGTCTTAACCTATTTTCTCGTCATCAGAGCGGTACTCCGCTCTGATACCACTTTTGTAACACCCCTCTCCATAATCACGTAATAATCTCTCTCGTAGCAATAAATAAAATGTCTTACAGCGGAAGAATAAATAATAACAACAATACTCACTCGGGTGTCACCGGCCATTACTCGCCCATGCAAGTAACGAAGCCAAACTATATCCAACTTCCAACATAAACAACTGCTAACCGCTGTGATAACGAGATAACTCCTATACCTCATACTAAGTCCATACACCATAACGTCGACAGGTGAGCGTCTACCCAAATCCCAAATACACATAACCGTACCATAATACAACTCACCATCTTCATTGTTATATAAACAAACTCCTTGTGCGGCAATCAAAATAAACTCTAATTACCCTGTTCCCGCACTTCGGCTTCGTCAATAATCAACAACCTACATAATGGTGTAGTATCAGCGATAGACGCTGAGTATGCCGGGCCTGGACCCTAATGGTCACTTAGTCATTTTAACCATCTTATTATTAGATTGGTTTCATGCTTTTCCATTTACAGTTATATTCAATACTGTAATATACATGTATAATATACATAATCCTCCATCCAAACATTCATAACACTCAACCATTCATCCAATTCAAATAGTCATAAAATATCACAAACAACAATTGTATATCGAACGTATCGAATAATAATACTGAATAAACGCCGTAGCGAGCACCATCCTTTGTTAATTTAATTTGGCCTTTAAGGCCCCATCCATCCAAACCATGTTAATTATATACCAGTTGGGCGTCAAGTTAGGACAACCCGATAACCTCACCATGGACAGTAGTCCTCCCGTACACACAAAGGTGCTCATTTTGCCAGAGGTCTGGAGGCCCCTGACTATTCTCTTTTGCCTCCTGAGGCGTCCATATAAAGGTCATAGCCACCTGACCCACGATCCAAATAGGGCTCGTTGGGTATAAACCTGGAGCGGAACCCGATCGGGAACACCTCAGTGATCATAAATGCGCAACCAGGTAGTTCGTAAACTACACTGGATTCCTCACCTCAACTCACACCATCTCTCTCGTAATGTTTAAGATAAGCTCTTAGTCTTATGGAGAATAATTATTAGTTAGCTGCCAATGGGTCTCACGCATACCTAGAAGTAATCTAGGTTATATTCATGTTCGAGATCCATGCTCTAGAGACCGACAATGTCGTGACTCGTTCCTAAGTATTTTACTTAGGTTACCATATACTTACTATTAATACTATGGTATTATATCAAGTAACCGTCTTGTCATCACAATAACGTATATGTATGTTTATATAAGTCGATCTATAGTCAACGTAGTGTTAGTCCCGTAGGACGCTCGTGCATAAATAATTAATGCAGTAGCACACAATCACATACATGTATCCAAAACACTTAACACACAAGTGATATCAACCAAATCCGAGCCCAAGGAATTCCTGAGGACAACCCGAATCAAACCCCTTTACATACCGTTCACCAAGACCTAGGATGCGCAGTGTAGACCACTAGCTCGTCAAGCGCTTTCGTCTGAAGTATGATCTAAACGGTAATAAAACTATAAGTCAGTCTCTATGACTAACTACATCCGGTATTTCTGAATAACAAGTAACCCCGACAGTTCATCCCCGGATTTATACAGTTATTTGCTACGGGTTTATCTAAACCAGTCGGCGTTGTTACTAAAACTCGTATGTCAAAATATTTTGACTGTTAAGTTTAATTCATTATTTTTCTTTAATCTTATCCATCATTTAATTTAGGTATATATCCTATAGTTGCATGTATGCATGCATGATTTATTGTATTGTATTATTTTCCCACCATCCTTTATAATACATTGTATTATATAATCCATTATCTTAGCAAATTATATTTGCATTCAAAAATTTATAACTTAGAGTTTGTAACTATTTTTTTGTAATAACCACCACCATTATATTATATGGTTTCCCACCATAATATATATATATATATATATATCCATCCTTATATACACTATCCTTGTATATGTATATATTTACCATATAGGTAAGTTTCATGAGTTATAAAACTCTTTTATTTTATGTTACATTTTATCATCTTATATTTGATGATTATTTCCATTAGTTGTATTATATTATACAACTTATATTAAGATTATTATCCTGATATTATGTAACAATTTATGTTGTATAATTACAACCCCTAAGGTTTATTCAATAAATACCTTAGTTTATAAATCTTATTTATTTATAGTTTGTCACATTTATTTAATGTGAATATCCTTACTTATTTTAATTCCATCTAAACCATATAATTGTTATAGAATTTATAACATTGTAGACCTTAGTCTAAAATTCATTTTTCCAACTCTTAATAATTCGGTACAGCCCTTATCTTTATTTTAATTTCATTTTGACCACGTAACATTATGTAATGTTATACTATATACTAATATCATATAATATGATACTTTTATTTCCTTTAATTTATAACCTATAGTTTTTATACAAAACTATATTATATTACCGCATAGGCACATATATTAAAACCTTATTCTTTTCCATAATCCATAGTTCCCTTTATTTACAAAATCACCCCATTATTTTCCATGTTATATATATATATATATATATATATATATATATATATATATATATATATATATCATATATACATTTTTAACTTATAAAAGGTATAACCTATGGTTTTATATTTATGAAATACCGAACAGACCTTGTGTTGTTCCATATTATTTTTCTAACCCACCAAGTTTCTATAATTGCCATCTGGCCCAATTTATAACATATAGTTTTATAATATCATTAAAACTATATATTACACACATATCTTAATAAATACTCTTATATTGTTCTGAAAATCACCCAATTTCACCAAACGGTTATAATTAACATTATTAACCCATATATAATCGGTTATTACTATTCAACCACATATATTTATCCAAAGTGTCACGATGACATAATAACTATATATTATACATATATAGTTTATTTTAATTCCAAAATCAACCCAATAAATTCCTAAAAATTCCTAATAGCCCATGGGTGTTTATAATACCATTTTGCACCCTTTATTTTCTGTAATAACATATATACCACATATGTTATCAAATTGTTAAAATTAAATACTTATCTTTTAAAAAAACCTTAAATAAGTTATTTAACTTATCTAATTTGGTCAAAGCCTACCATATGGTCAAGGTTGACCACCTTAATATTTCCTTGACCACCAACTTCCACATATTACGGTTTATACCCATATTTTTCAGAAATTACCATTTAACCCCAAAACTTTATAAAATCTTGTAATTTTTATTTAAACTCCTTTAAACCTCAACTTTTCGGCTTTATTATTATATAGCCCCCAAATTTAATTTAATTATACTATATACCCCATTTCCTTGCGGTAATATATATATACTACTTAAACTTAAATAAAACCTTATAAATACATAATTAAAATGGCCTAAAGTACATGGCCTTATTACAAACATTAGCTTATAAAATAAATTACACATAAATGCCCAAAAATGCATTAAACTCTCGGCCTTACCACCATCTTTTCATTAATTACCAATTTTCCATATAATGTCTTAAATTTGACAATTATGTTAATTAATTAGTTATAAAATTTACTAAACCATTCTTTAATCATCTAAGGTCCAAATAAGACCTTAATAAACTCATTCACTCACGGCATATATATATATATATACATCTGTATAAACACATATTAATATACAAAGTGTAAGTTTAAGTGATTTATACCTTATTTTACCAAGTTAAGGCCTTGTTTGGCCACTGCTGTTTGGAGATAAAGTTTCTACAGCTTAGTTTACATGTTTTCAAACAGCAATTAAGGCATGATTAGTTTCCAAGCAAGATCTAACCATAAGAAGTGTTTAATGTATATTTTCAAGGTAAATTTACCTTATAATACCATGGCAAGTATAAGTTGTCTTCGGCCTGTTTTTACAGTAGAAAAAGAGCATCAAAAGAGCTACTAAAACCAAGCTTTAAACTGGTATAAGTCAGATTAGATGATGGCTAATTTTTACCTTGTTTAAAATGCCAAAAATGGTGTTTTTGGCTTGGATTTGGCTATACCTTGAAGCTCTTGATGTACCAACTGAATAAGTATGTTAAGAAGAAGATTATAAGCCTAGGAAACAAGTTTCACAACCGGATTTGGAGGGAATCAAAAGATAAGTGCTTAAAGCACATTTTATACCTTAAGAACAAGATTAGATTTCTCCACCTCCTTCCCTTGTTACAGCCGAGATTCACCCTCCTTTTAACCTCCAAAACAACCTAAAACCATGGATTTAAATGGTTGATGCTTTGCTTTATGGAAAGATGAAAGAATTGTGAAGAAAATGAACATAAAATGGCTTAATAAGCTTACCTATGTCAATTGTTGTTCTCCTCTGTATTTGGTGTGTAACCCACGGTTTGTAGAAGCAAAAGAGAGGATGAAGATAGGTGGTGTTGGCTGGGAATGAAGCAAATGAGAAGAATAAGCTAGTTTTGCCTTATAAGTTAATTTAATGTTACTTTATGAATAATAATAGGTGAGTCATTAGATTATCTAGATTTTTGTTTAGAGATTGATTAAAGGGTGGTGTGACAGCCATAGGAGGTCGGCAAAGGGTGGTATGGTCCAGGGATGACATTTGACCATAGTTAATAATAAGTAATAAAATGTTATTTTTGGGTACTATTCATCCAAAATTACCCATTTTGATTTTATATTCAAACTTTGATTTACACTTTATAATATAGTCTATCGTGTCAAATTAATGATATAAAGAATATACTCTAGTCTTTAAAATGACAAAAACTCATTATCTTAGAGCTCATACACAAAAACGTGCTTTAAGGTATTTTAGTGCACATTTTGTGTCGCAAGTTGTTTCTGAGCTCCGTTTTCTTTGAGAACAGTTTCATTGTGTTCCTTACATGATAAATGTTCTTAGGAATCCAATTTTATATCAAGTAGAGGTCATTAGACCTTTACGGTTTTCTTAATGCACATTTTTGCCCTACTTGACCTTGAAGCATGTAAATGCTTGTTCTTTGTGTTGTAGTGTTTTCCAACAATTGTAATATGTTTATTTATGTGTTAATAAGCTTAGGACAAAGTTTTAGGTCCTAAGAAGTTCATTTGGGTATTTATTTACCCTAAACAGTCAAAGGGTGCAATATCTTGCTTTGTGTTGACCACTGTTGTTCTCAGTTGACTTTTAAGGCATGTTTAGGCCTTAATTAATGTGATTAGATGTTTAATCCATGTTTAATTAGTTTATGGTATTTCAATATTGCACTTACTTGTGCTTGCTCTAGGTTGTTCTTGATATGTATTGTCTTGCACACTAGTTTGTATAATTCATGAAATATATGGATGAAGATGAAGTGTATTTGTACCTTGTAGTGTACTTGTGTATTGTGTTATACCTTGTATGTATGTGTATGGGAGTAATGAACTATTGTGTGGCTTGTATGTGAATGACTTCTACTAATTCCTAACTACCTAACTCCTAACGTAAGTATTGAGTAAATTGGAATGAGTAGAAGTGCGATATAGTTTCTGCCACACGTGAGGATGAGGAGACACAAGAGGTTGGATCCGATTCCTGGTTCTGAAACTAGTCCACGGCCCAAACCCCTTAAATGTGTAGCATCCTGGATTAGTGAACCAAGTAAATCCCGGTGGTGGGACTGAGTAGTCCCCGGGTCGGAGGTCCCGACGACTTGACTTGAGTAAGTAGAAAGTAAAGTAAAGTATTGTATGGGTAGTGGTCTTGGCTGGTGTAAGTCATTGACCCTGAGTAAAAGAGTAATCTCCACCCGATTAACTCGGGTGGACAAATGGAGCTAGCAAGTATTGTGTATTGAGTATGTAATGTGTATGTATTGTGTTTGTGTATTCCGGAAGAAGGTAAGTATTGGTTGACTTGTATTGTCTTCCTTGTGTGTATTGTACTGTGCGTATGTATGTATACCTTGTGTAGTATCATAGTATGATGCATGAAGCATGTATGTATGTATGTACTTGTAAAATGAATTGCATGTATTGACCAAGTGGCCGGAGTACCCTCGCTAGTACGCGGGGTATACGAAAGTCATACACAGCAAAAGCTGAGCCCCTAGGGGCAACGTTTTTTGTGTGCAGGTACCCGAAGCGGACATGATCACAGTAAGAGACCGACAATAAGTTTGGATAGCTAGGAGTGAAATGTAGAAGGTATTGAATGTATACGGCTTGTAGCCTTGATGTAGAGGTGTACCAAGGGGTACACCATAAGTATTGAAAGTATGTAGTCGTGAGGAATGGGTAGATGTAGACTTTTATTGAGTATGTATGAAATTGAAAGAGGTATTGTATTTGTATAAGGATCTTAGTAAACTCGGTGTATTATCATGTATTGAACTTATGGAGTATTGTATTAAATGGGAAGTAGTACTTGGTTGTAAGTGTAGTAAGGATTGTATTGGTGTAGTACTCGGATATTCCGGTCCATCAGACCGATGCTGTATGTAGTAGTAGTAGTCTTGTTAGTCACGTGGGTGGCTAACGGCATTGTATCACCCACCGTTGTGTATGTATGTATCCGCTGCGCAGGTATGTAAGTACATTGTGATTAGACGGTAATGATGGTATTAGCGTAGGGGTGTTACAAAAAGTGGTATCAAGCGATGATGACTGGAAATACCGAGTTTAGGAATACCGAGTTAGGAATTAGAAGCTTAGGGCTAAGGGCTGAGAGTTAGCATTAGAGATATGCTAGTTAGGAACTACTGGTGAGTACCGGATACCTACAATACCAGACCCGCCCTCCACAAACCCATTGTATAACTTGGGAAAGAACGCCAGAGAGAAGGAAAGTCCTCTCATACTCAGGAAAACCCGATCTGCCAGTAGTGGGATATTCCTACAAGAGGAAAGAACCCGACACATAGTAGATTCCTAGAACTTGAAGTCCCGAGATGGATCCCGGTTGAACAACAATACCCGCACTAATAGCGGTTGACTGAGTACTCCAACCATAAGGAGGCTACAACTTACAACAGCTGGGGCGACATGCTAGCAGTCGCGAAACCTGGCTAGTCAACCAGCAACGGGAAAAGAAGCACTAAGCGTGCAACGGAGCGGAAAAATGAACCGTAATCAAACCCAAGACATGAGTCTGCTGGGCAGTAATATCAAAGTGATACCACTAACGGTATGCTAACTGACTAAGGACATAGTCGGGTGGTTAACTCCAAACCTACAACGCCAAAAGGTTACAATACCTGGCCAACTTAGCTCAGACAACTACAAGAACATTCACGAGAAATAATCTGACAGGACTACAGGAGTAGTGCCTGAACAAGCCAAAGCTCAATAACCACGGTGAACATGTGGGAACGAGCAAAAAAGAAAAACACAAGGCAAATCAATAAGGATCTCCAAGGATTGGAGAAGTACCTAGATCGACGACAGCCATGTCCAGATCACTGAGAAACTACTTAAAAGATCGAGTATCCCAACCATAGATCAATAAGATCAAGGGAATAGTCAACAACACTGTTAAGTACGAGTGGAAACCATACAGTGACTGGTATAGGATTGCCTAAAAACCACCAGTACCGCGCACTTGCCACGACAAGTGCAGTAAGAACAAGAACAGTAGAGGAACCCTAACACCACAGGTACATAGTAATGCACCGTGACAACAATGAAGCAACTACAGGATCACAAATCCTAAAAACTAGAAGAACAAAAGCTTGGAAAGGCCTGACGGCCCGACCATTGTACAAGGACATACCAGACAGCAAGAAGCTGTACTTTGTCAAGACCTCAGACATGGCTACGCCATGAGAGACTTCTTTAGCACCGAACTACGATTTTAAAACGCAACGTTTTCTTTCAAAACCACAAACCTTTCTTTTAAACCTTGAATTTAAAAACTAAACCAACTGGATTACGGTGAGTATCATAGAATGATACAAGAGGAGTTGACAATAGAATACTTCACCTAGGCGTGTGACGAACACTATGAGTGTACAAAAACATGGGATGTGGGACGACCGCACTCCGAAGGAGCTTGTGGGCCTGACAGATAGTCGGGTAAGTGGTAACGTATCAACAAGGTACCCCACGTATGTATACATGTAGTGCACGGAACAAGGGAAGTAGTCAACTCCATTCTACGGACCATGAGTAAGTTCTAAGCAGAACAGCTGGACACCACAGACGATAAAGGAGAAGGAACTCAGCTAAGTAATAAGTATAAAGAACTCAGAGAATCCATCTGAAGGTAAGGAATAAGAACTAGGAAGTACAAGGAGCACAGACTAGTAAGTATAGACATTGGGTATGTCTCAAAGATATCAAGCAAATATATGACAGTTGGGAAGTATACCCAGCCTGAACACAGTAAGGCAAATGCCTAATGTGAACACCACAAAGTTCAACAAACGGGACGAGGATCCCAAGCACAATTACAAACTACCAAGGAGCATAAACCATCGGTGGAGAGGATGGTAAACCTAGTATAAACACTAGGAGAAAGTATAAACAGTCTACCCAAATACGGGAGATGTTATAACCCTAAAAGGGATAACTCAAATACAATACCACACGGCGGTATAGCGAACACACATATCATAAACATTAGCCGGATGTAACGGCATAACTAACAACACCCAGGAGCAATCCTTGAAGGGAGTCTGAGTAAAAAATAGTTTAACAAAGTGTCATGATAAGAGCACTGGAGCTAGAATGAGCGCTCGGTTAGGACACCGAAGGGATTTCTCTTAACAGGAAATACCGTAAATTACAAAAAGGCACTGATTAGCACCAGATTGCCTAAAGAGCCTCCTATGAACGGAAGCGTGATGTCACGACTTACCATGGAGCCCAGCAATACCTCCAACCTATGGGGTATACAGGGAGTGGAAATATGTATAAGCAGCTTGCAAAGAGCATAGCTTGCAGCAATAAGGCTTAAAAGCCATGAACCAACTACATTATGTAAACTTGAACGGTTGCAAAACCCACACCATTAATAACAAGAATTGTAAGAGGTATTGCGTCATACGACAAATAGATCGACAACTGAACCACCCAATATGAACTCAGCATAATGAGTGGCTTGGAGTAACGGCTACCTCAATGTCACTGACACTAGGGCATCAGTCGATATACAGTTGACGAAGCTTTTAATTCCCTTCATGCCTTCTGTAGAAATGGTAACATAGAGGCATAGGAATCATGATAATGCCAACAATGGCCTAGTCCACAGTTGGACATTACAACAAACCCGAGGAAAGACACCTCTTATTAACTAAGGACCACGAATGCGGTGAAGATGAGAACCCTTAGAAAAGGCTTCCATATACTATAACAACAAAGCTCGCGCAAGTCGCTATTGGCAAGAGGCAACCGAAAAATAAGATCCCCAAACCACTACGCCAACAAGAGCTTTGGACTGTAAAAGCACGACGCTTAAAGTGCATAGATACTCGAAGGAGTAAGTATACTCCATATGCACCCAAGCATATGGTGAACCATTGTATAAATACTAACATGGTAAACCTTGTCGTGAGTCCTACGAGCGAACACAAACCCCTCAACCAGAACTTTCATTTACCAGTGATAGATTACTCTTCAATTGAAGAACGGAACCAGAAAACCCTTGAAGTTTCTTGGGATGTCCCGGTGATGTACATACAAGTGAAACTACACAGCTAGAGCATATAACCAATGCTCAGCACTAGGAGACAGTAATTGTCAAAAACAATCAATGTGAATGCACATTGCACACCATGAATGACCCATGCCCAAGAGAGCTTGTAACCCCACAAATCACCTTATCCTTGATCAACCAAGATACCTGGTAAATTATATCATAAATGATGAAGCAATGTGAGGTAAGCTAACCTACACATGAAACCTAATTGGATACAGAACATCTCCACAACAGGAAGAGGATAATGTTGCGGTATGCTACGACAACCATCATACACACGAACACAGGAAACCCCCAGGGTACTCATACCATAAAGAAATGGTGCCAATGACAGTAGCAATGAGTAAAGAGAAACTACCACAGTAACAGAAATAGTAAAAACAATATAGTATAACGAGCAAGAATATGGTGCGCAACAAGCGACCGCTATGAGGAAGTAGCTAGTCAACGACACGGAGTATAAGTATGAGAAGACAGGCACAAATATTCATTCCTATCACATAAGTGACTTACTGCCAAGTGTTTACGCCTCTGCACTCTGTATGACTGAGTGTTTTGGTATTGCACTTGTGCAGCTAATGATCATGTGGGATATCAAGGGATATGGAGAATGTAAATCGTAGTAAACCCTTCTTTTCACCAACGAACATGGCATAACCCAGTTCAGCAAGTTTTGCAACAAACCATGTGGCCTAAGGCCAAAGAAGCACGAAGAGCGTAAAGCACACCAACAATCACAAGATGTGAATTCCATTGGAATAAACGGTGAAAGAAGACGGTGGAAAGTCACTAGGACCGACGCATAGAGAATGCAAGGTCATACAAGTAAAGAACACTTGTACTGAACCAGAGAAACTGGTATAATTCAGAAGCTAGTGACAACAGAGGAAGCACTAAAACAAAGTAGTGACTTAACCTCACCCGACACTAAGTCGGAGGAACCCAGCGAATAATCATGGGAATACGAATAGTATGTATAATAGACTACCAGAGAGCTGGTTACAATCTAAACTCAGTGAGTTCAAACACGGTAAAAGAATACAACACTTGCTTAGTAAACCTAATTCCCATAATAGAGGGATAAAAAGGTGATGTATAGAACATTAAGGATAACATGAATGGTGAGTAACCCAATTTATCGGGGTCGCGCAGCAGAAGCTAGTGGGCCCAGCTAGGAGATTAATGTACCTAGTAAGTATAATAGAATGGCTATTAATGCCAAGAAGCCTAATAGGCTTGAACCGAATTAATTATGAGTTAAATAAACTCATATAGGAATTCTTGGTGCAAGGACTAAACCATTGGTATGGTTAAGACCCTTTGATCAAAGTATATTATGTAATAAACCATGGGGAAGCTAAAATGCTTCAGAGTGCCCGAATTAAATAACCAATGTTCAATAATAACATATGGTAGATTACGTGGGCATAATCCCTTTTAAGGGGGGTTGAGCGAAAACCGCTTAATGCAAGTTTCATGAATAAAAACACTTAAACTATAATGTGCATAGCACAAATGAGAATCAAATGAACGATTGGTACTATGTTAAATAAACATAAGTATTCATTCATATTGTAATTATGTAATTAGGCACGAAAGATGCAAATACCATAGGACGAATATACCCACCTTGTAACCCCAGTGTAAGAGTATTGGTAAAGAAGAGTAATGAGTAGTGGACGGAGCTCCACAAGTATTGTAACCCCTGAAAAATAGTACAAATGACCGTGAGTAGTAGATGAATGGAGCCCATGAGTAGCGTTTTTCGTAGGTAAATTGTTTGAACCAAATTGAGAACGATTGGATTCCGTGGTATTGTATACCTTAGTAAGAATATGTGAGATAATGGAGAGTAATGGATGAATGTAGTGAAGGTCGATGAAATGAGCACTTAGGTATTGAATCTCGAAGTAAAGTATTTGGAAGTAGAGTGAGGATGATTGATGGACTGAATTCCACCCCTTGGAGATGTATGAATTTGTAATTATGACTAGGAAGAGTAAAAAGATATAAATTAAAATAATCGAATTATTTGGTTGTTTGAAACTGATGTGGGAAGTCGAACTTGATCTTGATCAGATCAAGGGAAACTAAACACAAATTGGGGTGGAAAGATAGTTCAACACTGATGCTGATCACATCAGGGTTGAATGACTCTTGAAGCTCCCCTCAAGTGGTCACAAGAATCACGCTTAGGATAGAAGTAATGAAAATAAATTGGAAATTTGGAGTTATGTCTTTTAGAAAATTTCTAATTAGTAGTGGTGGAAGAATTTTCCTTTAGACAGGAGATTAAGGATTGGTTGGAAGCTTGTACCGGAGAATGATAGTAGTGCATCATGTTATATTATTCCAAAGGCAGCGGGACATAGAGGAGTCCTGTGTCCAGATGACCGGAGTGCCTGCGGGATTGTATGTGTATTGCATTGCTTTGAGGATAGCTTTGCACTGTATGTATGTATAAATTCTATAATGAGGAACGGATGGTTGATAGTAACGCGGATTGGAGTAACCGTTGTACATTGGTATGGTATGGAAAGTAGAAACCTTGAGTAACGGATTTGGGAATTGTAAGGAGGAGGGATGTATGACTTTGGCATTAGACAAGTATAAATGAGTAAGTATAGTAATCCTATAACCACGAACAGCTTTGAGGACAAAGTTCTTAAGGGGGGTAGATTGAAATACCCCAAACTTAAATATAGCGATTAAAATAATCCTAATATGTATTTAAGGGCCTAATGACGCCTAAATAATATTGGCGAGGAAAAATAAATCCAAAAGAAATAAAGAAACGCTTAAAAAGCGAAAAATGCTAAATAAGCGATAAATAACCATAAGAGGTATGAGACCTCGGTTAGTGTATTATATGGATTCCTAAGCCTTAATAAGGCCTAAATATTATATGGGAACAACTCCCGAAGAAAACGGATCCAAATAATGTATCAAAACGCTAATAGAGCTTTAGCGCATGTTTTTCGGGAAAACCCGAAAACGTGACTGTAAGTGGTCAAACAATCCCGTAAAAATTATAAATCATCAAATAAAAATAATTAAGCATTAAAGGAAGCTTAATAACCAATAAAATTAAAGAAACGAGAAAATTCCAGAAAACAGGCCCGATTAGTGAATAGTACCAAAATCAGGAAAAATAACAAGCGTTTGTTGTAAAAGACAAAATAATGCTCCAACTTTTATTACAGTAGGGGGCCGGTTTTTAATAAATCAAAAGCCCACACACACACTCACACACTAACTAATTAAATCAAAAAGCAAAAAGCAAAAAGCAAAAAAGAGTACAAAAGAGAGGGGGGATTCTCTCACCTCTCATTTCCCTCTTCTCTCTCCCATTCTCTTCTTCCCCACTGATTTCTCTCTCTTCCTCCTCCCTATTCTGCCGATTTGAAAGCTCCCCACAACAACAATGGCTTCTCCACTTTACCTCCATGCTCTACCTCCATGTGAGCTCCAAATGCAAAAATAAATATATATAAATATATATTCTTGCTCCCCTCATCATCCTCTACACTTCTCTCTTTTCAAAATCCAAAAATGAGGAAGTTCATCTCCATGGGTTTTCCCCATTCAATGAGAAAATAGCATCAATGGGTATCTTGGAGTCTTCTCTCTCCATTAAGGTAAAAATCTCCATGAAAACTTCATGTTTTCTCTACCTTCCTTTGTAACTGATTTCTACCCCTTTGTAATGCCTTATTTTTCTCTCTCTTTTGAGCATCAATTCAACCTTGCAATGGTGGTGCAATCACCTTCTTGAACCAAGGGCTAAAACCCCTCATAAAACACTCCAAAGGTAAACCCTAAAATTAGTGTTCTAAATATTTCTATGAACTAGCATTAATTAAAGGGTTAGTATGTTAATTATACTTGTTTTGTGTGCTTTGGGTGATAGGAACGGAGTTTGGCAACTCCATTCCGCATGTGACCGAATTGTGCAAGAAAAAGAGAGGAGGAGAAATGGAAAAGAAATGAAGGAATTAAAAGCTCAAGGTAAGAGCTCCTTCTTAATGCTAAATTTAATGCATTAGAGTAATGGGAATGGGTAAACCAATTTAAAGAACCCAAAATATTGTACTAGTATTGTAGATATGTAAGTTTGAGTATTTGTGAGCAAGTATGTGAATTGTAGGCCTTGGAGCCAAATGTAATTGATAAGTGCAAAACATATAGACTTATTAAGGTTTAATCACCCTATAAATTGCAGCATTTTTAGTAATGTTTCTCACTTATCTTGGGTTTTTCCTATAATTATGTTGTTATATTAACTGATGTATTATATGTGTTAAAATGTAGGAAAAATACCAAAACACAAACATATATTATATGAAGGATTAAATCACGTGTGAAGCAGTAGTGTAACCGCCCCATATCATGAGGACTTGCATGCGGACGAGAAATAGAGAGGCGACCGCCTACAAAGAGGCGGACAACTCAGAGGCGACCGCGAGGCGGACAACACTGAGTGTACCGCTTGATATCGAGCGGTTGAGATAGAGGAGACCGCTAGATAAGTGGCGGACACTTGTAAATGTCCAGCAAATTAACGGGTTATCTTCTTCGCCAACTTGACTCGCCTTATCGTTTTAGCAGTCGGCGCCTACCAGAAATCACGCACGCGTTGCAGCCCTGTCCCCTGCGCAATCAATGAGGTGCAATCAATGGGAAGCTGCAATCATCGAGCTCAATCAATGAAGCTGATGCTCTGCTTCTTCTTCCTCTATAAATACAACACTCGTCTCATCTTCTCCAGTGTCCTTCCGGAGGCTCCTTCCGTGGTTCCTCTGGAGTTCCAATTCATACACCATCTCATTTCTCTCCTTCCGCCTTCTCCATTTTATTTATTTTACATTCCACCAAATCCACCTCTAGCCTACGTATACAAAATAGCAGAGTGAGCCAGAGTGATTACGGATGATTTCTATTACTCTTGTCTCTGTCTATCTATTTAATATGTTAGGCTAGTTTACGTACGCTTTGGGAATAATTATTATGTTCTGTATTAATTATGCAATGTTTTACTGGTTTTAATTTAATGAAGTTTGTTACGCTTAAAGCTCATCTCTCGCCTTTTTAATAAATGTCATGAGTTTATTAAATTGCTTGCTAAGTCTATTTTGATCAGACCAGGTGATAAATAGATAGGTTGATTAAGCCGTAAATCTGGAGAAAGCTCTATTATGATTTAATGAGTTAGTATTTTCAGATGCAATTATATTTCCTCGAATTTAATGTCCGTTTACATAAGAGTGCTCGAACCTTGATTAGACCGAGCATTTCTGGTAAACGAGTTCTTATGAGGCTATGACTTAGTCCTTAAGATAATTAAAGGAATTTTGCCAGACAATTATAATTAAACCAGTAGAATAGCATGAAAGAGCAGATAATATTAATCTGAACCAGAGTCCCGTTTAGTTTATCTGTTAATTTAGTTTATTTTATCTTTCCTTTTATTTATAAAAACAAGTCAATTAATCCCCCCTCCTGTGACACGCTTAGGTACTATAATATGTATATTAGTCCCGTGGTTCGATATCCGGTCGCTTACATTTTCACTATACTACTGCGACCGGGATTTGTTTGCAGCCCGACGTTTATTTTGAGTTTTTAATTTCTTTTCTTTTAATTTTACACCATTTCAACCACTCACTTTACAACGTCTACAAAATGGCGCCGTTGCCGGGGACTAGATTTATTCTAGTTCCTAAGCCCCGGATTATTCACCTGTTAATTATAAATATTTTGTTCTCTTATTTCTGTTAATATTATTGTTAATATTAATTATCTTCTACTATTTTGTTAATATTAATTATCTAGTAATCTGTTAATATTAATTGGGCACCTGATTTTGGACATATGACATTGGACACCTGACTTTGGCCTTCTAACTTCTGACATCTAACTTCTAACTCTTATATTATTGTCATTTAATTTCCATTGTCCCTAACATTTAATTTTATTTAAATTAACTACTAACTTATTATTTATGTCATTTTTATTACTAACTTGTGATTTTATAACCTTGTTAATATGTTACGAAAGTCTGTTTCGTTTAAATCAAAAAAAAAAAATGCAGGCCGTGTCCGCCTCCTGACAGGCGGACACCACACAAGGCTTGTCCGCCACTTACCACGCGGACTCCACCCACGCGACCACCTCGCGGACGCCTCACTCTTGTCCGCCAGATATCGTGCGGACGCCACACAAGAGACCGCCTCGCGCGGACGGACGTCGATAAGAAAAAAAAAAGCTTCAAACGCCGCGTTTTGCAATCTGTTCTTCCCCAAATTAGAGAGCTCGAACCGGTACAGAGGAGAACGAACAAGCCGCGCAACTCCCCTCCTATTCAATTCAACACAACTTCCTCAATTCTCCACCAAATTACGCAAGGTTAGTACCGAAATCTTTGTTTTTCAATTCTTAACGTTTCTATAGTTTCAAATCACAAATAATGAACTACACTAGGAGAAATTAAGGACTGAACTTTCGAACCCTAGGTCGACCCGTTCGAAAATTCGAGCTTAATATGCGATTTTTGTCTCAGATTCTTCTTCTATAAAATCATAATATACATACACAAGGTTAAATCTACACTGAATATACTTTAATTTGTCGTTTTGGATGAATTTCAAATTTAAGTATATGTAGATACGAGACTTGCTATGTTAAAATAGCATTCTCCAATTGTATTATGCCTTGTTTTATTAAACGAATGAATTTATGATTATAGGTTGTTAATGTGGATTTAGGCTGATAACGGTATTAAATTACCTTGCGTTTGACTGAATTAATTGTGGAGAATCGTAGATTTTTAGGGGAGGTTCTGTCGATTTTTCGATAGAATTTATGTTGTATAATTATTCTGTTTATATTTCATTATTTGTTCTTCTTGTTTTCTATTTTTGTTAATATTACTAAAATGTTTATGTCAAATATTAATGCTTTGTTAATAATATTAATTTTTATTGTTTTTAATATTAATATTTATGTTGCTATTAATATTAGTTTTTATGTTGCTTTTTGTTTATTAATTTTTGTTAACTCTTAATGTTTTTATTTTATGTAGTAC
Organism: Limonium bicolor; assembly: GCA_023374045.1. NCBI lineage: Eukaryota > Viridiplantae > Streptophyta > Magnoliopsida > Caryophyllales > Plumbaginaceae > Limonium > Limonium bicolor. Next base: position 131,451,149 of record CM041781.1, read on the forward strand.
TTTATTGTATGTACTAACATTTTGTAGACTTATACTGTTTAAACCTTATCAAACTTCTGGAAGGTAACAGTTCGGTTTGCTTCATGTTTTTATTATGTAGTACTGTATTATTTTTGCTTAAAGTTATTTATGCCTAATTATTTATGTTTATCATATTTTTATTTCCTTTTTGGTGCCACTTGAGTTCTGCTGGCTATATATATGATTTTCTTTTTAGAACAAATTCTATGTCGAATATATAGCTGAACTCACCTTTGGAAAGCAACCTCAGTTGCTTTGGCATTTCAATATCTTCGGTTGAACACTTGCGCAAACTCAAGTGTGAGGAATGTCTCACCCCTACCAAAGCTTAAGTGTGAGGAAGGATATCTTCCTCAATCTACAATAAGGGGAGTTTCAGTTCTTCCTTTATTTTATTAATGTTCAACCCATATTTATTTAATCCTTTATGAGTCTGTCATAATTTGAAAGGTCATTTTCTTGATTTTAATTCAGAACAATGAGGACATTGCTCCTCTTAAGTGTGAGGAAGGAGAGACCTTTCCCTGAAAATATGACATCTTTGTTCGATAATGCCACACTCGCTTTTTGCTACTCTAAACTGCCTAATAAAAAATTGATAAAAATGAGATAAATAATTATAGAAGTGTCTGAAATTATGTCAAGTGACAACTGAAAGGTAGTTTTATTTCAAGGAGTTTGTATAAATTATTTCCTTCAAAATACTCTAATATTACTCGAAAAATGATAGATCTGCTGATTGTAAAAATCAATTTAGTTTAGCTTGGGATTATGGAAATATGTGGAAAGTCAAGGAAAGAAAAGGATAAAGACAAGGTACTCCGTGTTTATGAATTTTTCTAACCAAAAAGGCTCGTCTATCGGTTATTAAGTTTGGGGTGCTTTAGCACCTATCTACCTAAGGTCTCGTGATCTGGGATAGAAGACCCAACACCGCTACAAGGATAGAGAGAAAAGTCCGGGGTACAGAAAAATAATGCAATTTTAAAAATTTTTTGTGTGTTTTGTATATACAATATTTGCACATTCAAAAAAAAATGTAAATAATAAATTGCAATTTATGTTTATGAACATGAGTACGTGGTGTTGAAAGGTATTGCGGAATAAGGCATTACTTCACACCCCTTGTCATCCCGGGTTAGGGAATGAAATTGGTTGAAAATCCCAGGTTAATCTAACTTGTTTTTTGCAGTCTAGTTTATCTATGCTTTTATTAAATTTTTCTTCTTCACTGTTTATAAAAACCTACTTCTAAGAGTAGAATTATTCTTTCGATTGTCACTTTGTCTAAATTCCCTTCTACACTTATTTAATCTTGTTTAATTATTAAGGCTTAGAGATAATTATATTCCTTATTTGCTTGAGGACAAGAAAAAGTCAAGTGTGAGGAAGTTTGATAAGTGCAAAACATATAGACTTATTAAGGTTTAATCACCCTATAAATTGCAGCATTTTTAGTAATGTTTCTCACTTATCTTGGATTTTTCCTATAATTATGTTGTTATATTAACTGATGTATTATATGTGTTAAAATGTAGGAAAAATACCAAAACACAAACATATATTATATGAAGGATTAAATCACATGTGAAGCAGTCAGTAGTGTAACCGCCCCATATCATGAGGACTTGCATGCGGACGAGAAATAGAGAGGCGACCGCCTACAAAGTGGCGGACAACTCAGAGGCGACCGCGAGGCGGACAACACTGAGTGTACCGCTTGATATCGAGCGGTTGAGATAGAGGAGACCGCTAGATAAGTGGCGGACACGTGTAAATGTCCAGCAAATTAACGGGTTATCTTCTTCGCCAACTTGACTCGCCTTATCGTTTTAGCAGTCGGCGCCTACCAGAAATCACGCACGCGTTGCAGCCCTGTCCCCTGCGCAATCAATGAGGTGCAATCAATGGGAAGCTGCAATCATCGAGCTCAATCAATGAAGCTGATGCTCTGCTTCTTCTTCCTCTATAAATACAACACTCGTCTCATCTTCTCCAGTGTCCTTCCGGAGGCTCCTTCCGTGGTTCCTCTGGAGTTCCAATTCATACACCATCTCATTCTCTCCTTCCGCCTTCTCCATTTTATTTATTTTACATTCCACCAAATCCACCTCTAGCCTACGTATACAAAATAGCAGAGTGAGCCGGAGTGAGATGGATGATTTCTATTACTCTTGTCTGTCTATCTATTTAATATGTTAGGCTAGTTTACGTACGCTTTGGGAATAATTATTATGTTCTGTATTAATTATGCAATGTTTTTACTGGTTTTAATTTAATGAAGTTTGTTACGCTTAAAGCTCATCTCTCGCCTTTTTAATAAATGTCATGAGTTTATTAAATTGCTTGCTAAGTCTATTTTGATCAGACCAGGTGATAAATAGATAGGTTGATTAAGCCGTAAATCTGAGAGAGAAAGCTCTATTATGATTTAATGAGTTAGTATTTTCAGATGCAATTATATTTCCTCGAATTTAATGTCCGTTTACATAAGAGTGCTCGAACCTTGATTAGACCGAGCATTTCTGGTAAACGAGTTCTTATGAGGCTATGACTTAGTCCTTAAGATAATTAAAGGAATTTTGCCAGACAATTATAATTAAACCAGTAGGAATAGCATGAAAGAGCAGATAATATTAATCTGAACCAGAGTCCCGTTTAGTTTATCTGTTAATTTAGTTTATTTTATCTTTCCTTTATTATAAAAACAAGTCAATTAATCCCCCCTCCTGTGACACGCTTAGGTACTATAATATGTATATTAGTCCCGTGGTTCGATATCCGGTCGCTTACATTTTCACTATACTACTGCGACCGGGATTTGTTTGCAGCCCGACGTTTATTTTGAGTTTTTAATTTCTTTCTTTTAATTTTACACCATTTCAACCACTCACTTTACAACGTCTACAAAATGGCGCCGTTGCCGGGGACTAGATTTATTCTAGTTCCTAAGCCCCGGATTATTCACCTGTTAATTATAAAATTTTGTTCTTATTTCTGTTAATATTATTGTTATATTATTCTACTATTTTGTTAATATTAATTATCTAGTAATCGTTATATTAATTGGGCACTGATTTTGGACATATGACATTGGACACCTGACTTTGGCCTTCTAACTTCTGACATCTAACTTCTAACTCTTATATTATTGTCATTAATTTCCATTGTCCCTAACATTTAATTTATGTAAATTAACTACTAACTTATTATTTATGTCATTTTTATTACTAACTTGTGATTTTATAACCTTGTTAATATGTTACGAAAGTCTGTTTCGTTTAAATCAAAAAAAAAAAATGCAGGCCGTGTCCGCCTCCTGACAGGCGGACACCACACAAGGTTGTCCGCCACTTACCACGCGGACTCCACCCACGCGACACTCGCGGACGCCTCACTCTTGTCCGCCAGATATCGTGCGGACGCCACACAAGAGACCGCCTCGCGGACGGACGTCGATATAGAAAAAAAAAAAAGCTTCAAACGCGCGTTTTGCATCTGTTCTTCCCAAATTAGAGAGCTCGAACCGGTACAGAGGAGAACGAACAAGCCGCGCAACTCCCCTCCTATTCAATTAACACAACTTCCTCAATTCTCCACCAAATTACGCAAGGTTAGTACCGAAATCTTTGTTTTTCAATTCTTAACGTTTCTATAGTTTCAAATCCAACAATAATGAACTACACTAGGAGAAATTAAGGACTGAACTTTCGAACCCTAGGTCGACCCGTTCGAAAATTCGAGCTTAATATGCGATTTTTGTCTCAGATTCTTCTTCTATAAATCTAATATACATACACAAGGTTAAATCTACACTGAATATACTTAATTTGTCGTTTTGGATGAATTTCAAATTTAAGTATATGTAGATACGAGACTTGCTATGTTAAAATAGCATTCTCCAATTGTATTATGCCTTGTTTTATTAAACGAATGAATTTATGATTATAGGTGTTATATGTGGATTTAGGCTGATAACGGTATTAAATTACCTTGCGTTTGACTGAATTAATTGTGGAGAATCGTAGATTTTTAGGGGAGGTTCTGTCGATTTTTCGATAGAATTTATGTTGTATAATTATTCTGTTTATATTTCATATTATTTGTTCTTCTTGTTTCTATTTTGTTAATATTACTAAAATGTTTATGTCAAATATTAATGCTTTGTTAATATTTAATTTTTATTGGGTTTTTAATATTAATATTTATGTTGCTATTAAATTAGTTTTTATGTGCTTTTTGTTATTAATTTTTGTTAACTCTTAATGTTTTATTTTATGTAGTACTTTATTTTGTATCTAACATTTTGTAGATACTTTATGTTTAAACCTATCAAATTCTGGAAGGTAACAGTTCGGTTTGCTTCATGTTTTTATTTTATGTAGTACTGTATTATTTTGCTTAAAGTTATTTATGCCTAATTATTTATGTTTATCATATTTTTATTTCTTTTTGGTGCCACTTGAGTTCTGCTGGCTATATATATGATTTTCTTTTTAGAACAAATTCTATGTCGAATATATAGCTGAACTCACCTTTGGAAAGCAACCTCAGTTGCTTTGGCATTTCAATATCTTCGGTTGAACACTTGCGCAAACTCAAGTGTGAGGAATGTCTCACCCCTACCAAAGCTTAAGTGTGAGGAAGGATATCTTCCTCAATCTACATATAGGGGAGTTTCAGTTCCTTCCTTTATTTTATTAATGTTCAACCCTATTTATTTAATCCTTTATGAGTCTGTCATAATTTGAAAGGTCATTTTCTTGATTTTAATTCAGAACAATGAGGACATTGCTCCTCTTAAGTGTGAGGAAGGAGAGACCTTTCCCTGAAAATATGACATCTTTGTTCGATAATGCCACACTCGCTTTTTGCTACTCTAAACTGCCTATAAAAATTGATAAAAATGAGATAAATAATTATAGAAGTGTCTGAAATTATGTCAAGTGACAACTGAAAGGTAGTTTTATTTCAAGGAGTTTGTATAAAATTATTTTCCTTCAAAATACTCTAATTTACTCGAAAAATGATAGATCTGCTGATTGTAAAAATCAATTTAGTTTAGCTTGGGATTATGGAAATATGTGGAAAGTCAAGGAAAGAAAAGGATAAAGACAAGGTACTCCGCTGTTTATGAATTTTTCTAACCAAAACAGGCCTCGTCTATCCGGTTATTAAGTTCTTTGGGGTGCTTTAGCACCTATCTACCTAAGGTCTCGTGATCTGGGATAGAAGACCCAACACCGCTACAAGGATAGAGAGAAAAGTCGGGGTACAGAAAAATAATGCAATTTTAAAAATTTTTTGTGTGTTTTGTATATAAATTTGCACATTCAAAAAAAATGTAAATAATAAATTGCAATTTATGTTTATGAACATGAGTACGTGGTGTTGAAAGGTATTGCGGAATAAGGCATTACTTCACACCCCTTGTCATCCCGGGTTAGGGAATGAAATTGGTTGAAAATCCCAGGTTAATCTAACTTGTTTTCTGCAGTCTAGTTTATCTATGCTTTTATTAAATTTTCTTCTTCACTGTTTATAAAAACCTACTTCTAAGAGTAGAATTATTCTTTCGATTGTCACTTTGTCTAAATTCCCTTCTACACTTATTTAATCTTGTTTTATTATTAAGGCTTAGAGATAATTATATTCCTTATTTGCTTGAGGACAAGCAAAAGTCAAGTGTGAGGAAGTTTGATAAGTGCAAAACATATAGACTTATTAAGGTTTAATCACCCTATAAATTGCAGCATTTTTAGTAATGTTTCTCACTTATCTTGGGTTTTTCCTATAATTATGTTGTTATATTAACTGATGTATTATATGTGTTAAAATGTAGGAAAATACCAAAACACAAACATATATTATGAAGGATTAAATCACATGTGAAGCAGTAGTGTAACCGCCCCATATCATGAGGACTTGCATGCGGACGAGAAATAGAGAGGCGACCGCCTACAAAGTGGCGGACAACTCAGAGGCGACCGCGAGGCGGACAACACTGAGTGTACCGCTTGATATCGAGCGGTTGAGATAGAGGAGACCGCTAGATAAGTGGCGGACACGTGTAAATGTCCAGCAAATTAACGGGTTATCTTCTTCGCCAACTTGACTCGCCTTATCGTTTTAGCAGTCGGCGCCTACCAGAAATCACGCACGCGTTGCAGCCCTGTCCCCTGCGCAATCAATGAGGTGCAATCAATGGGAAGCTGCAATCATCGAGCTCAATCAATGAAGCTGATGCTCTGCTTCTTCCTATAAATACAACACTCGTCTCATCTTCTCCAGTGTCCTTCCGGAGGCTCCTTCCGTGGTTCCTCTGGAGTTCCAATTCATACACCATCTCATTTCTCTCCTTCCGCCTTCTCCATTTTATTTATTTTACATTCCACCAAATCCACCTCTAGCCTACGTATACAAAATAGCAGAGTGAGCCGGAGTGATTATGGATGATTTCTATTACTCTTGTCTAGTCTATCTATTTAATATGTTAGGCTAGTTTACGTACGCTTTGGGAATAATTATTATGTTCTGTATTAATTATGCAATGTTTTTACTGGTTTTAATTTAATGAAGTTTGTTACGCTTAAAGCTCATCTCTCGCCTTTTTAATAAATGTCATGAGTTTATTAAATTGCTTGCTAAGTCTATTTTGATCAGACCAGGTGATAAATAGATAGGTTGATTAAGCCGTAAATCTGGAGAAAGCTCTATTATGATTTAATGAGTTAGTATTTTCAGATGCAATTATATTTCCTCGAATTTAATGTCCGTTTACATAAGAGTGCTCGAACCTTGATTAGACCGAGCATTTCTGGTAAACGAGTTCTTATGAGGCTATGACTTAGTCCTTAAGATAATTAAAGGAATTTGCCAGACAATTATAATTAAACCAGTAGGAATAGCATGAAAGAGCAGATTTAATCTATAATTATCATTTTAGTTTATTTTATTTTTTTTTTTTTTTTTTTTTAAAACAAGTTTTTCCTGTGACACGCTTAGGTACTATAATATGTATATTAGTCCCGTGGTTCGATATCCGGTCGCTTACATTTTCACTATACTACTGCGACCGGGATTTGTTTGCAGCCCGACGTTTATTTTGAGTTTTTAATTTCTTTTCTTTTAATTTTACACCATTTCAAACCACTCATTTACAACGTCTACAAAATGGCGCCGTTGCCGGGGACTAGATTATTCTAGTTCCTAAGCCCGGATTATTCACCTGTTAATTATAAATATTTTGTTCTCTTATTCTTTAATATTATGTTAATATTAATTATCTTCTACTATTTTGTTAATATTAATTATTAGTAATCTGTTAATATTAATTGGGCACCTGATTTTGGACATATGACATTGGACACCTGACTTTGGCCTTCTAACTTCTGACATCTAACTTTCTAACTCTTATATTATTGTCATTTAATTTCCATTGTCCCTAACATTTAATTTTATGTAAATTAACTACTAACTTATTATTTATGTCATTTTTATTACTAACTTGTGATTTTATAACCTTGTTAATATGTTACGAAAGTCTGTTTCGTTTAAATCAAAAAAAAAAATGCAGGCCGTGTCCGCCTCCTGACAGGCGGACACCACACAAGGCTTGTCCGCCACTTACCACGCGGACTCCACCCACGCGCACCTCGCGGACGCCTCACTCTTGTCCGCCAGATATCGTGCGGACGCCACACAAGAGACCGCCTCGCGGACGGACGTCGATATAGAAAAAAAAAGCTTCAAACGCCGCGTTTTGCAATCTGTTCTTCCCCAAATTAGAGAGCTCGAACCGGTACAGAGGAGAACGAACAAGCCGCGCAACTCCCCTCCTATTCAATTCAACACAACTTCCTCAATTCTCCACCAAATTACGCAAGGTTAGTACCGAAATCTTTGTTTTTCAATTCTTAACGTTTCTATAGTTTCAAATCCACAAATAATGAACTACACTAGGAGAAATTAAGGACTGAACTTTCGAACCCTAGGTCGACCCGTTCGAAAATTCGAGCTTAATATGCGATTTTGTCTCAGATTCTTCTTCTATAAAATCATAATATACATACACAAGGTTAAATCTACACTGAATATACTTTAATTTGTCGTTTTGGATGAATTTCAAATTTAAGTATATGTAGATACGAGACTTGCTATGTTAAAATAGCATTCTCCAATTGTATTATGCCTTGTTTTATTAAACGAATGAATTTATGATTATAGGTTGTTATATGGGATTTAGGCTGATAACGGTATTAAATTACCTTGCGTTTGACTGAATTAATTGTGGAGAATCGTAGATTTTTAGGGGAGGTTCTGTCGATTTTTCGAAGAATTTATGTTGTATAATTATTCTGTTTATATTTCATATTATTTGTTCTTCTTGTTTTCTATTTTGTTAATATTACTAAAATGTTTATGTCAAATATTAATGCTTTGTTAATAATATTAATTTTTATGTTGTTTTAATATTAATATTTATGTTGCTATTAATATTAGTTTTTATGTTGCTTTTTGTTTATTAATTTGTTAACTCTTAATGTTTTTATTTTATGTAGTACTTTATTGTTAGTACTAACATTTTGTAGACTTATACTGTTTAAACCTTATCAAACTTCTGGAAGGTAACAGTTCGGTTTGCTTCATGTTTTTATTTTATGTAGTACTGTATTATTTTTGCTTAAAGTTATTTATGCCTAATTATTTATGTTTATCATATTTTTATTTCCTTTTTGGTGCCACTTGAGTTCTGCTGGCTATATATGATTTTCTTTTAGAACAAATTCTATGTCGAATATAGCTGAACTCACCTTTGGAAAGCAACCTCAGTTGCTTTGGCATTTCAATATCTTCGGTTGAACACTTGCGCAAACTCAAGTGTGAGGAATGTCTCACCCCTACCAAAGCTTAAGTGTGAGGAAGGATATCTTCCTCAATCTACAATACAAGGGGAGTTTCAGTTCTTCCTTTATTTTATTAATGTTCAACCCATATTTATTTAATCCTTTATGAGTCTGTCATAATTTGAAAGGTCATTTTCTTGATTTTAATTCAGAACAATGAGGACATTGCTCCTCTTAAGTGTGAGGAAGGAGAGACCTTTCCCTGAAAATATGACATCTTTGTTCGATAATGCCACACTCGCTTTTTGCTACTCTAAACTGCCTATATAAAAAATTGATAAAAATGAGATAAATAATTATAGAAGTGTCTGAAATTATGTCAAGTGACAACTGAAAGGTAGTTTATTTCAAGGAGTTTGTATAAAATTATTTTCCTTCAAAATACTCTAATATTACTCGAAAAATGATAGATCTGCTGATTGTAAAAATCAATTTAGTTTAGCTTGGGATTATGGAAATATGTGGAAAGTCAAGGAAAGAAAAGGATAAAGACAAGGTACTCCGCTGTTTATGAATTTTTCTAACCAAAACAGGCCTCGTCTATCCGGTTATTAAGTTCTTTGGGGTGCTTTAGCACCTATCTACCTAAGGTCTCGTGATCTGGGATAGAAGACCCAACACCGCTACAAGGATAGAGAGAAAAGTCGGGGTACAGAAAAATAATGCAATTTTAAAAATTTTTTGTGTGTTTGTATATACAATATTTGCACATTCAAAAAAAATGTAAATAATAAATTGCAATTTATGTTTATGAACATGAGTACGTGGTGTTGAAAGGTATTGCGGAATAAGGCATTACTTCAACCCCTTGTCATCCCGGGTTAGGAATGAAATTGGTTGAAAATCCCAGGTTAATCTAACTTGTTTTCTGCAGTCTAGTTTATCTATGCTTTTATTAAATTTTCTTCTTCACTGTTTATAAAAACCTACTTCTAAGAGTAGAATTATTCTTTCGATTGTCACTTTGTCTAAATTCCCTTCTACACTTATTTAATCTTGTTTTATTATTAAGGCTTAGAGATAATTATATTCCTTATTTGCTTGAGGACAAGCAAAAGTCAAGTGTGAGGAAGTTGATTGATAAGTGCAAAACATATAGACTTATTAAGGTTTAATCACCCTATAAATTGCAGCATTTTTAGTAATGTTTCTCACTTATCTTGGGTTTTTCCTATAATTATGTTGTTATATTAACTGATGTATTATATGTGTTAAAATGTAGGAAAAATACCAAAACACAAACATATATTATATGAAGGATTAAATCACATGTGAAGCAGTAGTGTAACCGCCCATATCATGAGGACTTGCATGCGGACGAGAAATAGAGAGGCGACCGCCTACAAAGTGGCGGACAACTCAGAGGCGACCGCGAGGCGGACAACACTGAGTGTACCGCTTGATATCGAGCGGTTGAGATAGAGGAGACCGCTAGATAAGTGGCGGACACGTGTAAATGTCCAGCAAATTAACGGGTTATCTTCTTCGCCAACTTGACTCGCCTTATCGTTTTAGCAGTCGGCGCCTACCAGAAATCACGCACGCGTTGCAGCCCTGTCCCCTGCGCAATCAATGAGGTGCAATCAATGGGAAGCTGCAATCATCGAGCTCAATCAATGAAGCTGATGCTCTGCTTCTTCTTCCTCTATAAATACAACACTCGTCTCATCTTCTCCAGTGTCCTTCCGGAGGCTCCTTCCGTGGTTCCTCTGGAGTTCCAATTCATACACCATCTCATTTCTCTCCTTCCGCCTTCTCCATTTTATTTATTTTACATTCCACCAAATCCACCTCTAGCCTACGTATACAAAATAGCAGAGTGAGCCGGAGTGATTATGGATGATTTCTATTACTCTTGTCTCTGTCTATCTATTTAATATGTTAGGCTAGTTTACGTACGCTTTGGGAATAATTATTATGTTCTGTATTAATTATGCAATGTTTTTACTGGTTTTAATTTAATGAAGTTTGTTACGCTTAAAGCTCATCTCTCGCCTTTTTAATAAATGTCATGAGTTTATTAAATTGCTTGCTAAGTCTATTTTGATCAGACCAGGTGATAAATAGATAGGTTGATTAAGCCGTAAATCTGGAGAAAGCTCTATTATGATTTAATGAGTTAGTATTTTCAGATGCAATTATATTTCCTCGAATTTAATGTCCGTTTACATAAGAGTGCTCGAACCTTGATTAGACCGAGCATTTCTGGTAAACGAGTTCTTATGAGGCTATGACTTAGTCCTTAAGATAATTAAAGGAATTTTGCCAGACAATTATAATTAAACCAGTAGGAATAGCATGAAAGAGCAGATAATATTAATCTGAACCAGAGTCCCGTTTAGTTTATCTGTTAATTTAGTTTATTTTATCTTTCCTTTTATTTATAAAAACAAGTCAATTAATCCCCCCTCCTGTGACACGCTTAGGTACTATAATATGTATATTAGTCCCGTGGTTCGATATCCGGTCGCTTACATTTTCACTATACTACTGCGACCGGGATTTGTTTGCAGCCCGACGTTTATTTTGAGTTTTTAATTTCTTTTCTTTTAATTTTACACCATTTCAACCACTCACTTTACAACGTCTGCAGTAATGTGTATGTGTATTAGTATTGTGGATTGAGGAAGTATTGATGTATTGAGATTTAATTAATTACTGCTAGGACCCTGGGATGGGTGTGGCTAGATTAGGAATGAATTTGATGGGAATGGATATGTGTAGCTCAGTAAGAAAAGTAGGTGAACTATGGCAACATTTTGGTAGGAAAGGTGCATTTATGGATGACTTGGTGAATGGGAGAACCAAGGTGTGTATTGGAGTTAGTAGAGATGTTTAGTAACTATGGAATGATAGTTGTAGTATGAGAAATAAGAAGGTAAAAAAATTTGTAGCAAGGGTTGTTGAAATGTATTGGAGAAACTAGGAGAACTTATGTGCAAGACCTAGTAAAATGAGTGTTGAACTTGAAGAGGTAAGATAATGTATTGTAGGCCTTGGAAATGGCATTAGGAGATGAAACTATGTAAGGAGGAAGTAAGAGTTTGAAAATGTAAGTGCTGGAATGAAAATGTAGAAAATATGTGTGTGAATTGGTATGAAAAGGAGTAATGAGTTAGTAAAGGATTTTAGGATGTTTAGAAGCTTTGTTAGGTGCTTAAACATGTGGGATTAAGTGTAGGAACATTTGAGAATTGAGTGGGCAAAGAAATAAATTGAACAGAAGATGAAAATGTAAAAAAAAAACTGTAATAGGTCCGGGAGTTAGGTCCAGGACCAAGACCCGGACCACCCTCGGAAAATACCCCGAGAGCAGAACCTTGTGCCTGGTCCGGGACTTGAGAAGAGGACAAGGTCGCGGACCATAATAAAAATCCTGCCGAGAGTTTACAAAGCTTTGGGTCCGGGACTTGACCTAAGTACAAGGACCCGGACCACAATTAAAATCTGTTCGGGACTTATGCCACAGGGTGGTCCGGGACCTAGAATCCGGACAAAGTCCCGGACCAACCCAAAATTTTGAAAATAAGCTTATTAAAGGGCTTTTAAGGAAAGGCAAAGAATGGTAATGTTAGTACAAGATAATTAGTAATTAATTAATGATGTTTAAGGGTCATTAAAGGCATAAACAAGTTGGAGAAGTAATTAAGAAAATTGTAAGTTTAAGAACATTAAGTTAAACCGAAACAACGGGATAACGGGGTAAGTACGGGAGTAGTAAGTATGCATGTATTGTAATGCTTAGTATTAATTGAACCATTTGACATGTAGTCATTGGTTAGAGAATGAGACTCGAAGAACGAGATTGGACCAAGGAAAAGGGAACACCCGGTGAATTAAATTCTGGAAAAAGGTATGATTTCTTCATGCTCTGTATCCTAACCTGGTTACCCCGATTTGTGTGCTTATTTGACCACCTAAATAAGATAAATGCATGAATCGGACTATATTGCACTTACTTGTGCTTGCTCTAGGTTGTTCATGATATGTATTATCTTGAACACTAGTTTGTATAATTCATGAAATATATGGATGAAAATGAAGTGTATTTGTACCTTGTAGTGTACTTGTGTATTGTGTTATACCTTGTATGTATGTGTATGGGAGTAATGAACTATTGTGTGGCTTGTATGTGAATGACTTCTACTAATTCCTAACTACCTAACTCCTTACGTAAGTATTGAGTAAATTGGAATGAGTAGAAGTGCGATATAGTTTCTGCCACGCGTGAGGATGAGGAGACACAAGAGGTTGGATCTGATTCCTAGTTCTTAAACTGGTGCACGGCCCAAACCTCTTAAATGGGTAGCATCCTGGATTTGTGAACCAAGTAAATCCCGGTGGTGGGACAGAGTAGTCCCTGGGCCGGAGGTCCCGACGACTTAACTTGAGTAAGTAGTAAGTAAAGTAAAGTATTGTATGAGTAATGGTCTTGGCTGGTGTAAGTCATTGACCTCGAGTAAAAGAGTAATCTCCACCCGATTAACCCAGGTGGACAAATGGAGCTAACAAGTATTGTGTATTGAGTATGTAATGTGTATGTATTGTGTATGTGTATTCCGGAAGAAGGTAAGTATTGGTTGACTTGTATTGTCTTCCTTATGTGTATTGTACTGTGCGTATGTATGTATACCTTGTGTAGTATCGTAGTATGATGCATGAAGCATGTATGTATGTATGTACTTGTAAAATGAATTGCATGTATTGACCAAGTGGCCGGAGTACCCTCGCTAGTACGCGGGGTATGCGGAAGTCATACACAGCGAAAGCTGAGCCCCTAGGGGCAACGTTTTTTGTGTGCAGGTAGTGAATTGTATACGGCTTGTAGCCTTGATGTAGAGGTGTACCAAGGGGTATACCATAAGTATTGAAAGTATGTAGTAGTGAGGAATGGGTAGATGTAGACTCTTATTGAGTATGTATGAAATTGAAAGAGGTATTGCATTTGAATAAGGATCTTAGTAAACTCGGTGTATTATCATGTATTGAACTTATGGAGTATTGTATTGAATGGGAAGTTGTAGTACTTCGTTGTAAGTGTAGTAAGGATTGTAATGGTGTAGTACTCGTTTATTCCGGTCCATCAGACCGATGCTGTATGTAGTAGTAGTAGCCTTGTTAGTCACGTGGGTGGCTAACGGCATTGTATCACCCACCGTTGTGTATGTATGTATCCGCTGCACAGGTATGTAAGTACATTGTGATTAGACGGTAATGATGGTATTAGTGGTAGGGGTGTTACACTACGGGTCTCCTACGTCACGCTTGTTTCTCTTAATACTTTCTTAAGCAAAAATACATGGCTCTCGAGCATAGTCTTACTTCCCCTGTTTCGACCCTACTCTGGGTCTAGCATGGTGGGAAGGTTCAACTAGCTCCCGGAACTCTCTCTTAGTTCCTACTACATTCACGTAGGTCCGACTACTCTCGGACTTCTCACATTCCCATACACTCCTCTCTCGGAGTTATAATATAATTATGTATATTAGTCTAGAAGCATCACTCTCGTTTTTCTAATGACATTGGGAACATTACTTAAGTTGGTAATCTTAGGTTTAAGGGTTACCCTTACATTTCATATACTTATACTTTCGGTTATTTTCTCATACCAGGTATAATCCTCATATAGGAGGTGGACCATGTCTCAAGTGAGTTAAATGGTCCCTTAGGTCTCTTTTACTTTTCTCACAAGTTCACATCTTTGAACTACCTACAATCCTCTAGATGATGGTTCATGTACCTTTCCACATTTATTTATTTCGTGGATTGTTTGAATTTGATGTTTACTAAAGCCGTACTACTCCCTCACATGCTAGTGAGTTCATAAGTTTACAATATCTTTGTTCTTAAATCGATAGTCTGTGTGTTTGCTCGTTTTCGTTATTTTACGATACCACCCGATATACGAGTCCTAGCCAATCGTGACTCATCTATGAGTCGGTCTATACACTATGTTAGCTCATACATTATACAATTAGACGTACATAATCAAGCAATGGATCATTTTTAGGCTTTAGTCTTGATTAAGCCGGCACACAAACACACAAATCAACGTAACACGGTTAGCATACGGGGCATGAGAAAATCATACCTTTCACCGGGTTTTTACTTTTACCGTGCCCTCACATTGCTCGGTTCATGCACGATACTCTGATAATGTTTTAAACACTATTATCAATACCAAGCTCATGCGGTACATAAGTAAAAACTACCCCCGTACTTACCCCGTTATCCTGCTATCTCGGTTTTACTCTTGTTAGTTTGAGTTCTCACTTCTCATTCACTTCTAACACTTTCTTACACTTCTTAGGGCCTTTACATGTCACCAAACAAGGCCTTAACATCATCTAACATCATTAACATTCAAACCCCCATCATATAAGCCCTTTAAAATGCTCACGGGATAATTCTGGGAGTGGTCCGGGACTTGGTCCTTACCCTAAGTCCCGGACCAATTGAAGACGCAACTCTCGGGTGGAAATAACATGTGGTCCGGGACCTTGTACCTAGGCCAAGTCCTGGACCAAGGTGGGTGATGAACTCTTGGCACAAAATTGAGTGTGGTCCGAGACTTTGTCCATGGACCAAGTCCCGGACCCTGCTAAAACCTGCTACACACTTGATTTTTCAAGCCCAATTCTATCCTTAATCCACACTTAAACTTTCCCTAATCTTTCCATAAGTTTTCTACGTGTTTAATCACCTTAAAACATGCTCTAAACCTCTTCAAATCAAAGGTTTAATACCTACGCAAATTCTTGCTCAAATTCACAATTTTTTCATTCTCATTTCAACACCTTGCACACTTGTGCATTTTCTAACTTCTCTTGGCACTTGCATTATTGTTCTCACTCCATTTGACCATTCCACACCTTTCAAGACAATGCACTAGCCACACCAAGGTTCATGCCTCAATCTTAAAGCCTTAAATCCTCATTCTTTTCTAAACTTCCAAGGCACTTAAACCACTCCTTTTTGCTACAGATTTTTGCACAAATCTCCTCTCCTTGAACAAGCATTCCCAAAGTGGTTTACTAACCCAAATAAATCTCAATTCATACCTAGCTAACCCTAGGCTATACTTCACTCAAAACATCACTAATATCACTTAGATTTGTACCGGAATTTCACCACAGCCCGACTACTTTTCTAACATTGTCCAAACTCATATTTACCCATAATTCATCCTAAAAATAGCCAAATCACAAGGGTTCCATCAGCAAACATAAATCCATCAATACTCCTCAAATTCTCCAAATACAACACAATGCTCAATTAATAAAAGGCATAACACTTAAATGAAACACTAAATTCCCAAATGCATCAAGCACTACCACAACTCTTCCTCATCTCAACTTTTCACATTCCAACTCATGTTACGGTTCATTCATTTTATTAATCTCATCCCAAATTCTAAAAGCATCAAATTAGGCTCCAAGGTAATTTATTTATCTTTTGTTCACAAGCCTTATCTCTTTCACTCCTCTTCGTTCTCTTCTCCTTTCTCTTGCTTAGAAACTGGCCAAAGGCCATGGAATTTACCATCTCCAAATCAATATTCAAAGCAAGAAATGAGTTTAAGTAAAAATACTTAACCTGATTAATTAGAAATGCTTAAAGCTCTAAAATTGGTGATTACCTTGAAACCCTAGGACGGGGTTTTGGTCAAGAATCAAAGGGGAAATCCCAAACCACCGTTGGAGACTTGGAGAATAGCTCAAACAAGGAAAATGAAGGCATTAAAAAATGCCAAAATCGGCCAACACAAGAGGGTGAAGAAAGGATGCATTTTCTTTGGATATTTTTACCTTGGATGAAAGAGGAGACTCCAAGCTCCAAGAATCTCTAACTTTCTCTTCAAATGGGCTATACCCATGGAGATGAACTTCAAGCTTTTGGGATCTTGAAAAGAGGGAAGTGTAGAGCTTGATGAGAGGAGTTCAAATATGCAATTATTTTTGAATTCGGAGCAAGGATGAAGCTTGGACAAGAAGAAGAAGGTGGAGAAGCCATGCTTGGGCTTCAATGGCGTTCAAAACTGAGAGAAAGAGGTATAAAATCGGTGGAGAAGGGGGGAGAAGGAAGAAGAAAGGAAATGGGAGGAGAGAGAGGGAGGGAAATGCTTTATCCCTTTTTACTTTTTTATTTTTTCCTTTCTTTCTTTTTCTTTTCATTCTTTCTTTATTTGTTTAGTGTGTGAGTGTGTGAGAGTCTAAAAAAACAGTCCCCCACATACTTAATTAAGCTGGAGCGTTTTCGTCTTTTAAAGAAAACGCTCGTTAATTTACCCGGTTTGGCACTATTGACTGACCGGGCCCGTTTTTCAGATTTTTCTCGTTTCTTTATTTTTAATGGTTATTAAGCTTCCATTAATACTTAATTATAGTTATTTAATCAACCATAATTTTTACGGGTCCATTTGACCACCTAAAGTCACATTTTCGGGTTCTTTCAAAAAACGTGCTTTAAAACTGCGTTAGCATTTTAATCCATTATTCGGATCCGTTTTCTTCGGGAATCATTCCCACATACTAATTATGAATATTTAAGCCTTAGGAATCTATCTCGGACCCTAACCGAGGTCACATACCTCCTATACTCATTTAATGCGTGTTTTAGTGTTTTTCGTGTTTTACGCATTTTCTCTTTTCTTTTGGTTTTATTCTCTTTACCAACGCTCTCTAGGCACCATTAGGCACTTAAAAATCACATTAGGATAATTTAATCACCATTTTTAAGTCCGGGGTATTAAAATGTTCCTAGGTGAATATGTTCACTAAAATTACATCTTTGCACCAGAAACTTAAATAATACATTTAATCACCCAAAATCTTAATAAATAAATATTTAAAGCCTTTAATAACTTTAATAAAAATGGCCTAAACACATGGCCTTAAACATAACATAAACATGGTCATAAAATGACATTAAAATGCCCATTAACTATATATTATACACAGCCTGTTTCAGATTTGTCCTTTAACACTTAAAAATCATTTTTCTTTCACTTTTAACTTATAAACTTGACTTAATAATTCATTAGCACCTAGATTCACCAACCAACCCATAACCAATATTTTCTACACATTTACAAGGTTTAAACTGCACTTATACCATTACACATTCTCGGCCATAATATATACTACAAGGTAATAGTCTTTTAAGTCTTAAAAATGTTTTTAAGTGTTCTTACCTTGTATTAAATCAACCCAGGAGTCCAAACAGCCCCTATATGCTCTCGGCACTGTACATATACAGACCTTAGGTTAGATTTTATTTCATGACATTTTGTTTAACCATGAACAAGCTTTTAAAGCTTATCTAAGGAGTTTACCTCTTGAACTTTGATTTTCCTCTTCGAAATTTTCTTAGCACTAGCTTCATGGGTAGCACCAGGACCATTCGGCCATGTACAAATCATGAACAAAAGTTTAATTAGTAATTTTGTTTCTAAATGACAAGTTTAAGGAGTTTTTAAGCAAGATTTAAGAGATATTTTACCTTGCTGTTTTGGAAGAGGTTATGTATGGTTCTTGGCCACATAATACAGTAGTAAGGAGCTTAGTTTCTATAGGAAAAAGGATGGAAGAGATTATAAGCCATGGAAATCCATGATTTTACCTTGATTTGGAGCCCTTTTTAGATGGGTTTTGGAGCATCTCTTTGGCTAAATGAAGAGGGATGGAAACACCCTTAAAATGGGTCTCAAAAGGTGTAGAAAAATAGGTAAGTAACAGGTCATTCCTGGACTCAAAATTTAAGAGAGGTAAAAAGGTGTTTTAAGGCATTTTTTTTTACCTTAAGGTTCTTAAGAGGTTCCCTTAGCCCTTGGTTGGTCTTGGACGTGGCTTGGGTCCTCCAAGGGTGTGTTGGTGCCTTAGATACAGTAGGAATGATTAAACTTGGCCATATACCCAAATAAAGGAAGGAAAATGTCTTAGAGCACATTTTCTTACCTTTACTTACCAATCTGATTCTCTTGAGTTTAAACCCTTAAATGGCCCATACTATCTTAGAAAATCAGTTAGAATGATAGATGAAGAGTGAGTGGTGATTTTGGTGCAAGAAAATTGAATTTTGGAGGTGAAATGATCCTTAAAACTCCATTAGAGCTTAAGGTATGTTAATGGAGGTTGAAGATGGTGAAGGAGGAAGGTGAGCTCGGTTTAGAGAGGGAGAAGAGACTGAGAGTATGGGAAAGGAGGATGGGGATGGCTGATTGGGGATATTAGTATGGAAATTCTTTCCTTAGGTAATTTTGGTGTGTAAGAGATATTTGTCTCTTTTGTTGCTTTCTATTTAATTCCTTTGTCTTCTAATGTCATGGTATGATTCTTATGTCCTCTATGCAGTGTATACAGCTGAGACAATCAGTTTTGGTTTGGGGAAATTCATCTTGTGTGAGAGAGATGAGAGGAAGAGTGTGAGAAAGGTGTTTTTGCTCTTTTTTCCTCTTTGGGAAATGCCTTGTCATCCTTTGTCTTTTGTCCCATGCAGCTCTTTTCTGATTTTTCCAAGCTTGCAGCCGGCCACATAGTGTAGGGGGGGACCATTTACAATGCTAGTTTAATATTACAACCTTATGTGTTATGTGTTAATATGTGTTATAATTGTATTAACACTAGTAGAAAAAATTTTTAATGACGACACTTAAACCACGGTTTTTCATTTAACCGTGGTTTAAAGTTTATAAACCACGGTTTCTAGGGAAACCGTCATTTATAGTACACGTCGGAGAGAATAAACCACGGTTTTTGGAGAAACGTGGTATATAGTTTACTTATAAACCACGGTTTGTAGGGCAACCGTCATTTATAGTACATGCCGGAGAGAATAAACCACAGTTTTTGGAGAACCGTGGTATATAACCGTCACGCCGGAGAGAATAAACCGCGGTTTTTAAAGAACCGTGGTATATAACCATCATGCCGGAGAGAACAAACCACGGTTTTTGGAGAACCGTGGTATATAGTCTGAGCGGGAATTTTAATTTTCGGCCCAAATTAACGCGGTTCTCTTCTCTCCGACATGTACTATAAATGACGGTTGCCCTACAAACCGTGGTTTATTAGTAAACAAAGCGAGCCGCGTTAATTTGGGCCGAAAATTAAAATTCCCGCTCAGACTATATACCACGGTTTTTGGAGAACCGTGGTATATAACCGTCACACCGAAGAGAATAAACCACGGTTTTTCTAGAACCGTGGTATATAACCATCACACCGGAGAGAATAAACAACGGTTTTTAAAGAACCGTGGTATATAACCATCACGCCGGAGAGAATAAACCACGGTTTTTGGAGAACCGTGGTATATAGTCTGAGCGGGAATTTTAATTTTCGGCCCAAATTAACGTGGCTCTCTTTGTTCTCTTATATATTTCTCTCACTGTAATTGTAACCCACACTGGCGAACAAGGATTGAATGCGCCTCTTCCTCATTCTCTTCACCTCCCGGTAATTTTTACAACCCACGCTGGCGAACATGGAATATGCTCTACGCCATCTCTTCAACCTCCTGGTAATTTCACAACCCATACTAGCGAATAAGGAACATACTCTATGCCATATCAACCGCACTGTAAATTTGCTACCCATACTGGCGAACAAGGAACATGCTCCTACCTCTCTCATTATCTTGTTTCATGGTAATTTTTGCATCCCACACCGACGAACAAGGTACGTGCTCTGCATCTAATCCTCATCTCCACTCATTGTAATTTTTGCAACCCCAGCCGGCGAACAATGAACATGCTCTACACCGCATCCATTCTCTTCAACCTCACGGTAATTTTGGAACCCACCGGCGAACAAGGAGCATACTGCGCCTCCATTCTTCACTCATGACTTTGCAACCTTAATTCGCAAACAAGGAACATACATAATCTGGCATCTTCATGGTCTTGTATATGCGCTCTGTTGAGATTTCCAGATTGAAGGCGAAGATTTGAAAAATTCATGGACTATAAACCACGGTTTGATGTATAACCGTGGTTTGTTCGTGGTTTTTCTCACCTTATATACCACGGTTTTTAGAATAACCGTCATTTATTACAAACCGTGAGGTTATATACCACGGTTCTCCAAAAACTGTGGTTTATTCTCTCCGGCGTGACGGTTATATACCACGGTTCTCCAAAAACCGTGGTTTATTCTCTCCGGCATGTACTATAAATGACGGTTACCCTACAGACCGTGGTTTATAACCGTGTTTTTTTACATTATATACCACGGCTTTTAGAATAACCGTCATTTATTACTCACTATAAATGACGGTTATTGGCATAAACTGTGGTTTATAGTTAACAAGTTTCGCGCGAGAAATACTTTAAAATGACGGTTTATAGAACCGTGGTTTTTATCTTCATTTTAAACCACGGTTTTGAACCGTGGTATATAATATTTTGGCATTTGCGACGGGAGCAAATACCATGGTTTTTAACAGTGGTATATAAGCGAAATAACCGTGGTATATAATGTTTTTTCTACTAGTGTAAGGTGTGTATATAGGTGGTTGTTGTGTTTAATATTTTGTTTTGCTATATAAAATATTTTATATATATATTAATGAGTGATATTTATGATATTTAGTACATGCACTAATGTGTTACATGTAGTATTGACTTTAGGAGTTGGTTTCTTCTTAATAGTGTTCTCTCTTTGACTAGAGATTTAATGTATAGTTTGGTGTCCATCTTGGACTATATGTTTATATACTAATGTTGATAATGGGTATTACTCATTAGATGGATATTTGATTTAATTCCTTATTAATTAAGGTAACTAATGTTTGGGGTATTTCAATCTACCCCCTTAAAAAGGCTTCGTCCCGAAGTCATCTAAATCGAATATATCACGTAACTAGTCAAGGTAGCCTCAACTATATCTATCAATCTGGCCTATCAGTTCTAAGGTCTCGGCACTTCCACAAAGTGTGGTCAATTCCATACATCCACGAATCGTCTAATAAACACATGTATATATATACTGCCAGTCATGAAGGACATAAGTGCATAATCATCCAAGTGCTTATAACACATACATACCATAACACATCACACATCACAAGTGCTTGAAGCACATACACATTACAAAACAACACAAACACGAGTGTTTGAAGCACTTACATGTCGCAAAACAACACAAACAACTAAATACACCAAGAGGCTCTACCCCCCTTAAAGAGGGTTACGCCCCGCGACCCCTAAAGTATCGGACAACCACTATGAGAAGAGCGCTGGATACTTTTCTTGCATGGAGTCCTCTAACTCCCATGTCGCCTCCTCGATCACATGGTTCAACCACAGAACCTTGACCATCTTAATAGTCTTGTTCCTGGTCTCCCTAGTCTTGGAGTCTAAGATACAGATTGGAATCTCCTCATATCTGAGTGTAGGGTCTTGCTCGAGTCTCTCGGGCTCCAAAACATGTGAGGGGTGAGGCACGTATTGCTTCAGCTGAGATACGTGAAAAACGTCGTGCACTCTCCCAAGCTCAGCAGGTAAATCTAACCTGTAAGCTAATGGGCCCACTCGCTCCGTGATAAGGTAAGGACCCACGTACTTAGGGCTAAGCTTGCCCTTCTACCCAAATCTAAAAATGCCCTTCATAGGAGAAACTCGAAGGAAGACTCGATCGCCTATTGCAAACTCGAGATCTCTCCTTCTGACATCAGCATAACACTTTTGTCTATCCTGGGCAGCCTTCATGTTCTGTCGGATCTGCAAGACATCTTCCTTTACTTGCTCAAGGTAGTCAGGGCCCAAGCAGATACTGTCGTTGGCCTCATCCCAGCAGAGAGGTGTCCTACACGGTCGCCCATACAATGCCTGAAATGGCGGCATCTGAATGGATGCATGGTAGCTATTGTTGTAGGCAAACTCAATCAAATGTAGTCGATCTATCCAGCTGTCCTGGAAGTCCAAGGCACATGCTCTCACCATGTCCTCTAGGGTCTGGATGGTTCTTTCACTTTGACCGTCCGTTTGTGGGTGAAAGGCGATACTCAGCTTCAGTATAGTACCCAATGCCTCCTGAACTTACCCCCAGAATCTCGAAAGGAATCGAGAATCTCTATCTGACATAATAGTCTAAGGTACCCCGTGGTGCCTAATAATCTCTCTCTCGAAGACGTTCGCTAACTTCGGGACCTTCCAGGTGTCCTTGACGGGTATGAACTTCGCCACTTTAGTTAGTCTATCAACAGTAACCCAGATGGTGTTTGCCCCTCCCTAAGTCGGGGGAAGGCCGACTACGAAGTCCATGGACAAGTCCTCAAACTTCCAACAAGGAATGGGCATAGGCTACACCAATCCTCCTGGTCTCCTGTGCTCGAACTTGACTTTCTGACAAGTCAAGCAGCGGTTCACGAACTCTGCTACATCCTTCTTCATACCACTCCACCAAAAATGAACCTTTAGGTCCTTATACATCTTCGAGGAACCTGGATGGATGGATAAGGAAGAGCAATGAGCTTCCTACAGAATCTTCTCTTTCAAGTCTGGGCTCGACTCTGGAATGCATAATTTTTTATTTACTCTAATCAACCCATCATCGCTGAGAGTGAAGTCATATTTCTGTCTCTGGAAGATACCGTCTACTAACTGTTGCCATATGGTCTGTATGTACTAATCTCCATCCTGGGCACAACGTACTTCGTCGACTAGGCTGCTGGTAGCTGACATTGCACATAAGGAGTGAGCTCTCCTGCTCAAGGCATCGGCTACTACATTAGCCTTGCCCTTCTTGTACTTCAGGTTGATGTCGTAGTCTTTCAGAAACTCGACCCATCGCCTCTGTCTCATGTTCAGCTCCTTCTGTGTGAAGAGGTGCTGAAGGCTCTTATGGTCGGAGTAGATTGTTACTGTGACACCATATAGGTAGTGACGCCAAATATTCAATGCAAACACCACTACGCTTAACTCCAAATCATGTGTCGGGTAGTTTTCTCCATGCTTCTTTAGCTGGCGGGAAGTATAAGCAACAACTTTGCCATGCTGCATGAGTACACACCCTAGCCCCATGCCTGATGCATCACAATACACCTCGAACCCATCGGTCTCTTCAGGGATAGCCAGTATGGGTGCCGACGTCAGTAGGTCCTTCAGTGTTTGAAAAGAGTGCTCACAATCATCAGTCCATATAAACGGTGCATCCTTCTTCATTAAATTTGTCATGGGTTTGGCCACTTAAGAGAAATCCTGTATGAATCTCCTGTAGTAGCCGGCCAAACCTAAGAATCTACGGATATCAGTGACTGTCTTTGGTCTTGGCCAAGTCTTGACTGCCTCAATCTTTGTCGGGTCAACAGATATGCCATTGGCTGAAATGATATGCCCAAGGAATGCCACACTGTCCAGCCAAAACTCACACTTTGAGAGCTTGGCATAGAGCTGATTCTCTCACATGATATCCAAAACCTGTCTCAAGTGTATCTCATGGTCCTCCTTGGTCTTAGAGTAGATCAGAATGTCGTCGATGAACACTACCACTGAGGTATCTAACTACTCTCTGAATAGGCAGTTCATGAGGTCCATGAAAATAGCTGGGGCGTTCGATAATCTGAACGGCATCACAGCGAACTCATAATACCCATAGCGTGTTTGGAAAGCCGTCTTCTCAATGTCCCCTCTGCTATCCGTATCTGGTGGTATCCCGATCTGAGGTCTATCTTCGAGAATACTGAAGCTCCTCTCAACTGATCAAATAGGTCGTCGATGCGTGACAGGAGACACTTGTTCTTCACAGACACTGCATTTAACTCACGGTAGTCAATGCAAAGTCGCATACTGCCATCTTTCTTCTTCACAAATAGTACCGGTGCTCCCATGGAGACAAACTCGGTCTGATAAAGCCCTTCTCCAACAAGTCCTCAAGCTGAACCTTCAACTCTCTCATCTCGGCTGGAGCCATCCGGTAGGGCGCCTTAGCTATAGGCCCCGTCCCCGGTAATAAGTCGATGGAGAACTCCACCTCTCGCACAGGCGGCATGTCTGACAACTCCTCAGGAAATAGATCAGGGAAGTCAGACATTATGGGGATGTCCAACGCCATTTGCTCCTCATGGCTCAAATCCTGGACGTAGCATAGATAAGCTGGCTGTCCCTTCCTCACCTCCTTCATCAAGGTCAAGGCGGATACTAACTTGAAGGTCAGTTCTTTAGGAACGCTGCGGTAGAGACTGTCTTGCCACTTGGGCTTCTAAGTAATTATCTGTGCTCAGCACATGTAATATGCCCTTGTGCTTCTGCAGCCAATCCATACCAAGGATGATGTCGAAGCCTAACCCTCTGAACTCTATCAGATCGGCTGGAAAGGTCTCGCCCCGTATGCTGATCTGTAGGTCGGTGTAGCGTCCCGTGCATGCCACTTTCTCCTTCGAAGGTAATGCAACTGAGAAATCTGAGAATGGCTCTGGGGTCAACCCTAACTTCGTCGCGAAGGAAGAGGATACAAAAGAGTGGGTTGCCCCTGTGTCGAATAGGATCGATGTATCGGTATTGTTTACAGGGAAGGTACCTAAGGTTGTAGTTAATATTAGCTTCGTAGTCTAGAATTTCTTAAGTGGGAATTGTTAATTTGTTTTGAGCCTTACCCGTAATGACATTGCCAAACTCCTTGGCTTGGGTCATATTGAGGGTACCTCCCTTCTCGGGGTCATGGCCTGGATTAAGGAAATGGGTTTGAGAACGACGTTGAAACACATATTCAAAAGAACTCAAAGATGTCACTCTTATCAAACCATCAAACATTACATCATGCTTGCATACATAACTCACAACTTACATCATTACATCAGAACTCTCTAAAGGTCAAATTGAAACGTCCCGGTCGGATATGGGTAGCATTAACTAAGGCTGGTGGTGCGGTGTTCAACTTGATCCGCTTGATCTCGTGGTATACTAGTCTTGAATCTCCTCCAAAAATCAATACATCTCCTGACTTCAGGACCAGCTTGTGTGCTAAGTCCATTCTCTTCTGGTCACCATATAGGAATTCTGCTTCATCTCTAATGGAGAACGATACTACTGGGATCCCCTTGGAAATGGACTCGAGTGACTCATCCCGGTCCTGGTGCAACCCCAATCGTCCCCCATGCTCGTAGAAGTTCACAATGTAGGTGTCGGCTTCAATGTTGGGAATTGGATCTTCTTCCATCTGCTGTGCGGTCTCCATCGCCTTCTTCACCAGGGTCCTAAAACTCTCAGGTATCCTAGATACTCTCACCATATCTAGTTTTCTAACCTCATGATAGGTCTGTGTTTGTGGATCCCAATCTCTACCTAAGCACATCATTTGCAATTTCATCTTTGAACCACTAGCATAACCTGGAATGTAAAAGCCTCTAACCCTCTACCCATGGTTCTGCACTCATCTATGATGTTAGCTTGTTCGTCGAGGGTCAAGAACTCCTTGAGCAGAATCATGCCCGGTTGAATGACATGACATTTCTCATATGGATACTCCCGTTCTTCATCGGTGTGCAAAGGTGACCTCGCTCTTGATGGTACGGGGTAGCAAATATCAAAACTACCTAAAATGTGGAAACTACCCTAATATAAGTTTTCTACTAAGTTGACATGATTCATAGAGCATGGTATCAAAGCGTTTAACACACAAACATGCTTTTCACACAATCACGTTCGGGCTTTAGAATTACCTGGAGCGTGCTGAGCACTAGCCTCAGCGCCTGAGGCTCCCGCAGAATTGAGGGTCGCCTGCCCTTGAGCTACTCCCTTCCCCTTCTGGTATCTAGTATCGGTTGGAGTCCGGCTAAGGTGAACGGGCTGAGAAGCTCCAGATCCTCCAGCTGAGGTCTTCTGAGATGCTCGGGAAGCATTGTAGTTTCTGCTGTCTAGATTCACATAGCACTCAATGTCTCTGTGCCCCTCCTTCTTGTAGTAGAGGCACTCCACCTTCCGCCCGCTACAGTCCACGCCAGGGTGGTCCTTCCCACAGCGCTTGCAGTAGTAATGGCGCTGGGGTCGGTCGGTACCTATTTATAACTCAACATCAATCAGTAGGATATGGTTTAGGAGATAAGGGTTTACAGTTAAAGATAAGAGGCAGATATACTTACCCTTAGGAGGCGCTGATCTCAAGGGTTGTGCATCAATAGGCGGGGCTGTCAACCGAGGGACCTGCTCCTTGGCCTTCTGGCCCTGGTGACTCGACTGTCCCTTCTTCTTAGTGAAGATCTTCCTATTACAGGTTTCGGGTTAGCAATCATTACAAACAAATTAAACGTAACATTATTATTATTCAAGGTGTTTTTTTACTTCTCCTTCTTCCTGCCCCCGCCCTGAGATGCTCCTTCAACCTTAGACTCACTCTCAGTATTCTTCCTCTTCTTCTTACCAAGGATCTCGTCCCGAGTCTGGAGTACCAACTCCGTCCTCGAGGCAACATCATAGCAGTCCTGAAATTTTGCAGTTAGGTCTCCAAGTAATTGGGTGACTTGTTTAGGTAGACATTAAGGTTACACTTCCTCGTACCTGAAGGGTAGTATAGAGGTTGGCACTCATGGCCGTCTGGATACGAAAGAGGAGTCCGCCCCAGAACCTCTCAATCTTGACTCTGTCAGAGTAGTCTACTCCCGGGATAAAATTCAGCAGGCCAATGAACTTGGCATAATACTCACCAACAGACATGCTACCCTGGGTCAAAGCCTCGAACTCCCGACGCTTCTTCTCCATCAGATGTGTGGGGTAGTACTACGATCTCAGCAATGCCACGAAGGAAGCCCATGTGAAGTCGGGCAAGGCCAAGTGGTGGTCCTTCACTAACCGCCACCAAATGCTAGCTGCTTCCTTCAGATGGAAAGCAATACCGATCTGCTCAGCTGCAGGTACATGCAAGGCCTCGAATGCCTTCTCGTGCTCAATGATGAAGCTCTCTAGTGCGGCGGGGTTCGGCTCCCATGAATAAGTCGGTACTCGAGTGACGGCTACGGCCTTCAGCTAATTCATCTCTCTGGGCTGCGGTGGGTGGGTCCCTGCAGGCGCTCCGCCTGTCATCTGTGTGCCCATCTGTGCGAGGAATGCAGCAAAGGCCTCTGCTATGCCTGGAATCTCGGGTACACCACCGCTTGTACTGCCAGCTGGTCGGCCCCTACCTCTACTTGACATATGTAAGTCCAGAGGTCGTATCATTTACTAGGTATTTACTGTATTGCATTACGCGTTCAAGTATACTAGCTCGTTTTCTAGGAATAATTTTTTAGCGTTAATCGCAATATCCTAAGACCTCATTAGGTCTCGGTCCTCACAACGTTTCCCGTGTTCCCAAAGGTATAACCTATGCTCACCATCTTTTAATTCCGTCATCAGAGCGGTACTCCGCTCTGATACCACTTTTGTAACACCCCTGGTAAATTACGCACCTAAATGATATCAACTAACGCAAGCGTAGCATAAATAAATGACGTCGCAGCGGAAAATTAAATTAAACGTTTAACTAGGTGTTACTCGCCATTACCCGCCCATGTAAGTAATGCAGCGACTATCCTACAATCAATCCATAATACGACATAACCACTGTGATGACGGGAATACAAATTTATCCAGCAAGTACAGAATTTAATTCCAAAACCGACTAGTGAGCAATCTACTTAACCATGCCAAAAGTCCAAAAACAGATTACTAAATCCTAAGGTATAGTCAAGAAGTAACATGCTACCTAATCCCTGAAAGTTCCCGCTCTCGCGTACGGTCTTCAAGCAGCTACAAACCTGGAATGTGGTGCCATAAAGGCTCAGCCAACTACTGGTGTGCTAAATGTGATCCTAGACGCATTTAGGCCACTTAGGTCATTTTATCCATCTTGATTAACAAGGGGCTCATTACATGCTGTTCCGGTTACATGCTTGTAACAAAACTGTAAAAGTAGAATTTAAACATACAACAGGCACTTCAATAATCACACAACAAGGCATGCTATTAAGACAATCATAATCGAATAATGAGCCCGAGTCAACAGTTAGTCGAGGTCCAGTTAATCTCACTTGATCATTTTCACCATATGAAGCTCCGCTTCCAACAATCTCACATAGTCATACGGGTGTCATGTTAAGGACAATTCCCCGTTTACCTCACAATTAATAATTTGGATAGTAGTCCGGTGCCATCTACAGTGGTAGACGGGCTTACTTATCTACAGTGGTAGATGTCCATTAGGCTGTAGCCTTTGGTGCCAACGGTAGCACACTCCAACTAACGATCGTATCCGGCTCGTAAGATAAACAAGAGTAGACCCTAAACGGGTGTTAGAAATCTAGTGATCACTATGTGCAACCT
Organism: Limonium bicolor; assembly: GCA_023374045.1. NCBI lineage: Eukaryota > Viridiplantae > Streptophyta > Magnoliopsida > Caryophyllales > Plumbaginaceae > Limonium > Limonium bicolor. The sequence continues at coordinate 131,480,369 of CM041781.1, forward strand.
GCTGGAACGTATGCATACCAGGATTTAGGAACATTGTTTCATTAATTAATTTATTATCACACTCTCATAAGTTAGTGTATTTTAATTAGTCTCCTGTAGATTCAATCTCGTTATTGGAGAAAACATATTTTTATTGGATGCCCTATTGGGTCTTACACACAACCTAGAAGTATGCTATGTGATGTTCGAAGGTCAAGTCATCACTCTAGAGACGGTTAATACCGGGTCTCTAAACTAAGTTCCTCACTTAGTGTGTTAGAAGTTGTTTACTCTCACAAAATAGTATCCAGAGTCTTTCATACACAGTTAGGGTGGTAATCAGTATCACATGTCCGCACGACGTACGCGCAGAATTAATAAATGCTTTGACGGTCAGGAAATAAACGCATATAAACATAAGCATAAATTATTTATCAGACATGCAATCACACAATTATGTCCAGAACCCAAGGAAACACTTAGGGCTTTCAGGCCACACATTCACATACCGTTCACCAACAATAACGCTAAGGTGGTGAGTCATGTCTGTCCACTAGTGCTCCCGAACTCATATCTAGCAGCCTGTACCTCTGTAATATATTGTTCTAACATCAGCGTCTTTTTCATGAGATTGCTTAACTATTACAAGTAGGTTCTAATCTTTATCCCGTAGTTAACCCCTTAGTCGGTTGTTTGTTAAACTCGGGTTTGTTATTAATTCTCGGGATTACAGTTTCACGACAATTTACAGTTTATGTATAGATAGTATTCAATACTGTAATAATATCTAGTACGCAGGACTTATTCTTCTAATACTCTTGTGTGGTTATTTGCTTTACATGTTTACGTACACACACTTACATGTGTGCATGCCTAATCATATACACTTATTTATGCATACTTAGAATATGGTTTATTACCGTTGCTCATTAAGCCAAGTTATGCCTCCACTTACACTAGTATAATATCTTATGTGTGTTGGTTGATTAATTTACTTGGCTACGTTGTGTTGGTTGGTCAATGTAGTTTGACTTGGTGAGCGTTTGAAGTCAAAATTTCATAATACTCGATATTTATTTATCGCATTATACCACATTACCTTGTATCATAATTTTATAATATAAGAATTATAAAGTTTCCCATAATGAGTTCGATTCTTCATTCTTTGTTAGACACACTTGTATTTAATTTTTTATTTACTTGCAACCTTTTACCAAGGATTCACCTTAATGTTGTACAAGGTATTTTATACATTGTCATAGTTCTTATTTTATATAGTTTCTAACTATGCGTTATACTCCCCAACTTTCTAATTTAATTCCATCATCTTTATATGATTGTTTATAAGGTATAAGTATACCATAATAATTCCTTTGTAATATACTCTCTTATACTATAGTATATAGTCACTTTATATCATTTTAGACCTTATATTATATTGTTCATTGTTTCTGAAAATTCCAAACTAACCTTATACTTTCGACATTTTTAATATTCCTCCACTTCATTTTTGATTATTTACAAAACCACCACTAACATTATTTGTTGTTACTTTTCCTTTCATTATTTAATTTATAACCTAAGATTCCAAAACATTATAATATTCAAACATATATACATATAGGTATGTTTAATTCGAACAACAGCCCCTCTTTTCCAATTTTATACTATTACCCACAACTCTCACATTATTACATATTACCCCTCATTTATTATGTAAACATACAATTTAATACCTAAAACCTTATATTATACATATTAACTTATTTAATTCCAAAAATTTCCAAAATAATTTTAAATATTTCCGAGCAGACCCTAGGCTGTTCCAATATTATTTTCCACCCTTAAGTTTTGGTTATTTACATAATAACCCCATAAGTTTTATAAATGTTACATTTTAATACTTAAACTATATATTATAACCCTTAGTTTATTAAATTACCAAAATCAACCTAAAATTCACCCAAATTATGTATAGACCCCTACTGGTCATATTAACCTCATTCTAGCCCTTAACTTCCAAAAATTGCATAAACACCCCAAATAGTTTTATAATTTTCATTTTTAACTTAATACTTGATTTAAGTTACCAAATCAATTACTTATTTTTTTCCGACTTGGTAAACACCATATATGGTCAAGGTTGACCCTCCAAACACTCCTTTGACCACCATTTATTAGTAAGTACGAAAATACCCCTATTATCTTTCTAGTTTTACATTTAAGTGTTTAAACTTTATAAAAATTACATTTTATGTTTTAAAAATTCCTAAACCACCCTCATTCGGTTTTTGTAACACCCCATCCAAAGCCTATCGTGGTTATCGCAATCTGAACACTTAATCGAATACGTCGCAGCGGAAATAAACAACACCTGGATCTTGCCACGGTCTGATCAATAGAATATACCGGCTTAAATACTTACAATACTTATCCAAAAACACTTACCCAACTTAAACATCAACATTCTCAATACCACAACCAACCGAGTACTAGTATCTTATACACAATCCCAAACTTACATCAGTTTAATATAAACAGTCGGGTGCACACGCGCAACCCGAACTCAAAATAAAAGTCCCCACCTAAGTCTAACCGCTCCTACTCTCGTAGTGCGCCCTCATGAGCCTCTTACCTGCAAGTGTAAAAATAGCTCCCGAGGGGGTCAGCACGAATGCTGGTACACCCTCTCATGGCCCCCAAGCTAACGGGGCTACGACGACTAATTGTCGATAGCATGGAAATTGATTACATACAAAACATAATATGAAGTGCAACAACAATAACCACAGATGAACATATATAGTTCACAAGCAATGAACGACTCAAGCGTTCCCTTAACAAGTGGGTTAGTAACCCCCTCCTTAGTTCTCATTTCCTTAATCTCAGTTCCTTACCTTACCTTAATCTCAATCTTAATCTCAATATACAAACCTTTCCTGGAAGGGAATGGTTGTATCTAATTCGAACCTGGGATTTAGGTGATCCCACCGCACCATCTTAATGCCACCTACTCTGGACGGGAGTCCAGCGTAGCTGAGCCGGCAACCGGCCCTAGGCAACAAGTCCGAAGACAAGTCCTTAAGCGGAGGGCGGACCTGATTCAGATACCGTCCCCCTTTTCACTTAGCATGCATGACCGGAGATCGGTCCCGGGTTTCCTCACTCAAGTTCCAGTTAGTAGATATCTTAAACACCATGTGCTAGCTAACCTTAACGGGCATTAACCAACAACCATCAACTTAACTCTCTATTCTTAACTCAGTAAGTACTAAACTTGGTTAGTAACAATCTCAAATCTCGCGGGTTAGTGTAAATATAACACAATCACAACGAGAACAATATGACCGGTTGCATGCTTTATCTTGTTTTAGTCATAGCAAATAAACAGATAGCACACAAGCCGAGGGACACCTCGTTAGCAAGCGGGTCACAAGAAGGATTGTACCGTTCACCGTCGATCGTTGTTTGTTTAACCTTCTTCGGGGTCCCAATTCACAAACCTAAAACATTCATTCATTTTTAGGTTATTAGTTATTTGCTCCTTACTTAACTCACTTAGTCCCTAAGGACTTCCATTCAATAACCTCTCAAATCTTTATCACTTAGTCTTACAAACTTAACTTTAAACATTAAAACTTACACTTAATCTTAACTTAATTCCTTATGTTCTTAGGGTCCTACTCATTACCACCCTACCAAAGGTATACCTCTTTACCTATTACCATTCTTAGAATTCAAAATTTCTTTTTTTTTTTTTTAAGTGGTAAGGGTCGACCGACCCACCGACCGACCCTACCCCTGGGTCGGTCCATTACAGAAACTCTTCCGTCTCTTTAAACCCATCCGACGACCCAGCTAGACCGACCGACCCAAACCCCCTGGGTCGGTCCCTTACAGAACCCATTTTCCTACATTAAACCTTTGCCCGACCGACCCAAAGCTAAGCCGACCGACCCAAACCCCCTGGGTCGGTCCAGTCCAGAGGCATTCCGGCTGGCTTAACATGGCCCGACCGACCCAAAACTGGGGTCGGACCCTGGGTCGGTCCTCTACAGACCTTCCGCTTAAATTGCCTCTTTCAATTCCAAACTCTTCCACAAGTGTCCTAATAGGTCCAACACCATCTTGGCACCTTAAATCCACCTTATAACCTCCACCAAACTCATTAAAACAACTTCCAAAGATCTTCTCAAACATTTACTCAATTCTTACAAAGCTCCCAACACTTAGCACTTATTTTCCTTCATTTCTCACATGCATTCCTCCAAGAATTTCAATTAACCAAATGCTCCCTCCTTAAGAACTTGACCACACCATGTACACCACTTCCCAGCCTTATTGCATTTATCAAACCTTCCTTAGATTCTATACTCTAGTTCTCACCTAAACCATTCAAAGTTTCACACTCACTTACACCCAACTTACCCAAGTTTCCTAGCTTCTTTTATCAACATTTACCTAAGTCCTAAATACTCAAATGCACTCTCTTGATTTCTAAATCCTTCCTAGTAATGCCTAAGTCATTATAAGTCCTTAGAACACCTTGTTCTCACCCTTTTTCACCAAGACAATCTCTAGAACATCCTAGTACCTCACTTAGTCATTAAATTCCCTTAGAATGTCTTAAACACTTAAGCTCTCCTTTAAATTTTGCCATAGGTTCTCTAGTATATAATACCACCTAATACATGGTTTCTCTCCATCAAACAACCAACATCACTCAAATTCTCACCACAACACCTTAACACCCAATTTACACCAAACCACACCACATCATCATATAGTGCTTAAACTTAAAATGCTTGGCACTTAGGCCCTTAAATGACAATAATCTTAACCACTGAATTTCCACATATATATGCCTTCAACCTGCAAATACACTCAACAAGGCTCCCATTGAAATAGAATGCTTCTTGTACTTCACCTTAACATTCTTAAACTATCTCTTTTTCTCATGTGCTCCTTAGTCACAAGTTCACAAGTATAGTCATTGTTTCTCCTAGGTTTATATAACCTTCCCAATATAAACTCTACACTAAACTCATCATACCTACATCTCATTCCCTTAAACAACAAAACACCTTAAGGTGAGTAATTTACATTGTTTTCTCATAAGCTTAAAAGCTTTTCTCCTTAGGTTTTTCTTTGTTCAATCTCGGTCACCAATGTGTGTCTCCTTGCCAATGTTCTAACCAATATCCAATGACTCCAATGAGTACTAGATAACACATTAACCCTAAGGAACAAACCTAGGTTAAAAAATATGTTTTAAGGTATTAATGTGATTGTTTTACCTTGGTTTCTCAAGACAAACTTGGATATGAAGCAAGAAGGACCTCCTCTCTCCTTTGAAGAGTAGAAACAAACTAGAACAAGGCATAAACATGGAGTTCCATGAGTATATATTTTCGGACATGTGAAGAAAATGGTGGAAACCTAGATTTTCTTACACTTTCTTTACCTTAGAGAATGGAGATGCCAATGGAGTCTCCAAACTTGAATTTCCTCCTCTAATGGTGGTTTGACTTGGCACCAAAATGAAGCTCTTGAAGTTTTGAAAATAGAAAGGAGGAGCTTGAGCTAACTAAGAAGAATATGTATTTTGTTTGGATTTGGAGCTAAAATGAGCAAGATGTGTGCAAGAGAAGGTGGAGCTAGCATGGAGAGGAGCTTCACGTTAATGGAGAAGAGAAAGAGGCAGTTCAAACCGTGGGAAAACAAAGGAATGAAGAAGTGAGGAGAGAGAGACTAATTAAGTGATATTTATGTAAAAGGTGAATAGTGCTTTTACTTTATAACTACTCTCATTTGCTCTCTTATTTGCTTAATGACTCATGAAGGTGATGACTCACCTCCTAAGAAACCGGCCCCTTTTAGTAATGAGGGTATTTAAGTCTTTGTTGACCAAATGTCTCACTTATATAGACTTATGTTATAAACTAGCTTAATTAATTCACTATTCATCAAAAACAAGGCACATTGTTGTGAAATTTTTATTTCTCATGATATAGACCTCCAATGTGATACTATTAGTACACATGTTAATTAAAGAGTAATGATGGACATTTAGCCATTCAAAACTCATTTACAAGACAATTTTCAAAAACGTGCTTTAAGACTCCTTAAAGCACATTTTGTATTTTAACTTGTTTTCAAGCTTGGTTTTCTTTGGTAATTGATTTAAAATGACCATTAGGATATTACTAAGGTCTTAGAACAATATTTGGGTACTCTCCCAAGTCTCTCCAAGCTTAGAGCACGTTTTTGTTAAAACTGCTCTTTGGTGTTTCCTTATATTTTCTTTGATTAGAAATGTTTCTTAATGTTTCTAAGGCATTATTTAGCCTCCTTATATCTTAGTTTATCATTTGAACACCATATCTAAGTTTGGGGTATTTCAATCTACCCCCTTAAAAGAACTTTGTCCTCAAAGTTCACACATGTGTTTAACCATTCACGTACACAGTTCTCTTAATCTTAATACCACATCTTATATTCACATTCATACATCTCAAGACTCAAAGGTCATCTCAAATACAATACATAAGTATCATACTAACTCAAACTACTACACCGAAGTGTAGCAACTTACACAAATCCCATCTTAAACAACCAAACAAACGAAAACATGATCGTTTCCTAACTCAAAAACGAGGAAGCTCTACCCCCCTTAAAAAGGGGTACGCCCCGTACCCTATACAGACGATCTAGTCAGTAAATAAAGAAGGGTACTTCGCCCTCATCTTATCCTCTAATTCCCATGTGGCCTCTTCGACATCCTGGTTAGACCAGAGAACCTTCACCAGTCGCACTGACTTGTGGCGAGTGTCCCTAGTCTTTCTGTCCAAGATTCTCTGAGGAGTCTCCACGGATCTCATATTTGGTTCTAAGGTCAACCTCTCAGGTTCTAACACATGGGTGGGGTGGTGCATGTATTTCTTCAGCTGTGAAACATGAAAGACATCATGCACTTTACCCAGCTCAGCAGGTAAATTCAACCTGTAAGCAACCGGGCCCACCCGCTCCGTAATCTCATAAGGACCAACAAATTTCGGGCTTAGTTTGCCCTTCTGCCCAAACCTGAATACACCCTTCATCGGTGATACTCGCAGAAATACCCGGTCGCCCACTGCGAACTCCAGGTCTCGTCGTCGAACATCAGCATACGACTTCTGCCTATCTTGAGCAGCTTTCATGTTCTACCTGATTTGCTGAACTTCAGCCTGAACTTGTTCTAAGTACTCTGGTCCTATAATGACCGTCTCACTCGACTCATCCCAGCAGAGCGGTGTACGACATGGTCTACCGTACAACGCTTGAAAAGGTGCCATCTTGATCGAAGCGTGATAGCTGTTGTTGTATGAAAACTCGATCAGATGCAATCTGTCAATCCAACTGCCCTGGAAGTCTAAGGCACATGCTCTCAGCATGTCCTCGAGTGTCTGAATAGTACGCTCAGTCTGGCCATCTGTCTGAGGATGGAACGCGGTACTCAGTTTGAGTTCTGTACCCAACGCTTCTCTGGTAGCTCTCCAGTACCTCGAAAGGAATCTGGTATCTCTATCTGACACTATGGTCTTTGGTATGCCGTGATGTCTCATGATTCTTTCTCAAATAACTCAGCTAATTTGGTCACCTTCCAAGTATCCTTCATCGGTATGAATCGGGCTACTTTGGTAAGGCGATCCACCACCACCCATATCATGTTGAGACCTCCCCTAGCAGGTGGAAGTCCAACTACGAAGTCCATGGAGATATCATGGAACTTCCATTCCGGAACTGGCATCGACTGTACCATTCCGCCGGTCGTCTGTGCTCGAATTTCACCTTCTGGCATGTGAGACACCTCAAGACGAACTCGGTAACATCTGTCTTCACCCCGACCACCAGAAGTATCTCTTCATGTCTTTATACATTTTAGAGGCTCCCGGATGGATGGAAACTGAAGAACAGTGTGATTCTCTAAGTATACGGTCTTTCAGATCCGTGTTACCTCGTGGTATGCATATCCGGCCCTTAAGTCTGATCAGATCATCATCATGAAGTCTGAAGTCGTATTTCTGACCCTCAAAGGTACCCTCTGTCAGCTTCTGTCTGACCTCTCTCATATACTCATCAGTCGTCTGAGCCTCTCGCATCTCATCAACCAAGCTGGAGAAAGAAACTAGTGAATGGAGTGAGTGTGCTCGACGGCTCAGGGCATCTGCTACAACATTGGCCTTCCCTTCTTTGTACTGGAGGTCGATGTCATAGTCTTTCAGAAATTCTAACCATCTCCTCTGTCGAAGATTTAACTCCTTCTGAGTGAATATGTATTTCAAACTCTTGTGATCGGTGTAGATCGTGACACTAACCCCATATAAGTAGTGGCGCCATATTTCAAAGCAAAGACTACAGCTCCCAGCTCTAAATCATGTGTGGGGTAGTTCTCCTCATGTTTCTTCAACTGGCGTGAGGCATATGCCACCACGTTGCCATGTTGCATGAGCACGCAACCCAGCCCTCTGCCGGATGCATCACAATAAACCTCAAAGCCCTCTGTACCGTCTAGAATGGTCAGTACCGGTGCAGTGGTCAGTGAGTCCTTCAAGCGCTGAAATGATCTCTCACAGTCGACTGTCCATAGAAATGGTGCATCTTTCTTCATCAGACTGGTCATCGGCTTCGCGACCTTGCTGAAATCTCTAACAAATCTCCTGTAGTAACCTGCCAGACCGAGGAAAGCTCCGGATGTCGGTAACAGTCTTCGGCCTTGGCCAGGTACGTACGGACATCAATCTTTGCTGGATCCACTGCGATCCAGCATCTGAGATGACATGACCTAGGAAAAGAGACCTGGTCAAGCCAAAACTCACACTTGGAGAACTTAGCATATAGCTGGTTCTCCCTTAATATTTCCAACACCCTCCTCAAATGTTCCATCATGCTCAACCTTAGACTTTGAATATCAGAATATCATCAATGAAAACCACAACCGACTTGTCCAGGCTCCCGGAACAAGCGGTTCATCAGATCCATAAACTTCGCTAGCGCGTTCGACAAACCGAACGACATCACGTAAATCATAGTGGCCGTATCGTGTCCGGAATGCCGTCTTCTCAATATTCTCCCTCCTAATGGCTATCTGAGATACCCCGATCTGAGATCAATCTTGGAAAACAAGATGCTCCCTTCAACTGATCGAACAGATCGTCAATGAGGGGGTGGCTGGGTAGGGGTAGTATTATTCTTCCTGTAATGCATTCAGCTTCTGTAGTCGATGCAGAGGCGGAGACTACATCTCTTCTTCACGAAGGGACTGGCGCTCCCCATGGTGACACGCTTGGTCTAATGAATCCTTATCCAACAATCTTTCAGTTGTTCTTTTAATCAGTCATTTCTGCGGAAGCCATTACGGTAGGTGTTGGCTATCGGTCCGGTACCAGGTAGCAGCTCAATGGTGAACTCTACCTCCCGAGTGGGTGGCATGCCGGGCAGTTCCCGTGGAAATAAGTCGGGGAACTCCGACACTACCGGTAAGTCGGGGTCGAACTCAGGGTCTCTCTCTATGTCCTGTACATAGCAGAGGTATACTTCTTCCTTTCTCCTTAATTCTTGTGCATTGCCATGGCGGTGATGATCTTAGTCGAAGGCTCCCTGGGCCTCTGGCGGTATGATATTGTTACCCCAGACGGACTCCTGAGCAGCAATCTATGCTCGGCGCAGAGGATACGTCCCTTGTGCCGCTCCAACCAGTTCATCCCGAAGATAACATCAAATCCTAGCTTACTGAACTCAATGAAACTGACTGGGAAGTCTTCCCCCTTAATTCTGATGGTGGCTCTCGGTAGTAACGAGTGCAACGAACCTTCTCCTTAGACGGGAGCGTAACCGTGAAGTCGGGTAGCTCATCAGCGTCTAGCCCCAACCTGCTCGCAAATGATGCAGAGACAAAGGTATGCGAGGCCCCTGAGTCGAAGAGAACTGATGCCTCAATCCCATTGATCGGAAAGGTGCCGGTGAGGATAGTACCGCTAGCGTCGGCCTGTGCCTCTGTGAGTATGCTTAGTGCACCTTCCGTACCGAGTCCATAACCTAATTGTGTTCACAAGCTCCATGAGTATTGATGGTATAACAAGAGTCGTAACAATTTATATGAACAACACTGTTATTTTATTTATGACCATCCTGTTTACAACATGTGCTTCAATCTTACATCTCATTTCTCATCTCATTCTAACATTACATGGCTAATATTGTCTAAAGGTTAGGTTTAATCTTCCTGGTCTCATATGCGTCGCATTGATTACTGCTGACGGTGCTGTATTCAGCTTGATTCTCTTAATCCCATGGTATAACATCCTTGATTCTCCTCCCAAAATTAATACATCACCTGACTTAAGTACTATCTTATCTGCACGGTCCGCACGCTTCTGCTCGCCGTATAAAAACTCCGCATCATCTCCAATGGACCAAGACACTACGGGTATCCCTCTCTCGAGAGACTCCGTTGTCTCGTCCTTATCCTGGTGTAGTCCCAGTTTCCCATCTTTTTCGTAGAAGTTTACAATACAAATGTCCGCTTGTATGTCTGGAATCGGTTCAGCCTCCAACTGCTGAGCGATTTCCACGACTTGTGTAATAACTGGATGGAACTCTTCGGGTATTCCCGGTGGTGAGACTCCATCTTGCTCCCTCATGGTTTGGTAATTCTTGGCATACGGATTCCAATCCTTGCCCAAGCTCATCATCTTTAATTTCATCCTTGCTCCCCCTGGGTACTCCGGTGTGTAAAAACCTCCCGGTCCCATCCTAGTTGATTGCATCTCCTGATGATGGCTATTTGTGCGTCGGGTGTCAGGTATCCCCTTAATAAAATCATACCTGGGCGGATAACCTGACATTGTTCGGTTGGAAAGTGTATGGTTTCGATGTCGGTGTGCTCCGGGTTAGATGTAGATGGTAGGGTAGCAGATGTTGAATCTTCCTAAAGTGGTAGTAGGTTATGTCTTACTTAGGTTCTAATCTCATCTTATTCTTACTTAACTCATTTCACCAAACATGCATGATAATGCGGTAAGCAGGTAGTTTTATTACTAAATGATTATAGTGGTACCTGGCCTCGATGAGGGCTCAGGCTCATCGTCCCGATCCACCATGTGTAGAGTGGGCCCCGTCTTCTGGGTCGCCCGTGGGTTCTTGTCCGCCGGCTGCTGCACTTTCCTCTGACCGTCAGATCCAGCTCCCTGATCGGTCTTGCCCTTGCCCTGGTCGGGCCTATAGGCTCTGCTAGCAGGGTTCCGGTAACACTCATAAGCTCGATGCCCGTAGACACCACAGAAGTTGCACTCCACCTTATTCCCCTTACAGTCGAGCCCGGGGTGGTCCTTGTGACACCATCTACAGATGAAGCGTCGCTGGTAGCCACCACCGGCTCCCCTCTCAGTCTCAGATCCTGATGATTCACATTGTCAATTCTCATATCTCAATCAGTTACTAATTTATTTCTTAACTCACTTAATATCAATTTCTCTCACCCTTGGGCGCCTTAGAGCGCAGTGGTGTAGCTGCAATAGCATAGGTCAGCTTCAACGGCTCTTCCGAAGCCTTCTCCTTTCCTCCTTCCCTTTCGGGTTCTGATTCTTCTGGGCTCTGGGCTGGTACTTTTGTTTCTTGTATC
>CM041781.1:131492509-131532531 GCA_023374045.1 Limonium bicolor
TGGCGGTTTGGCATTTTTTTGTCAAAAATGCCACATTTAGACCAAGTCTGAACGCAGCCCATGTAATTAGGGTTTCCTCCTCCCCTTTCTGTTTTCATAACAGTGAATGATTTAGATATGTTTTCTTCATTATGAGCATCATTCACAAACAAGACTCGCAAGACAAGGCAAACAATTGTTATTAGTCTTAGGGTTTCTTCCTTAATAACTTTGACATAATTATAATCATAATTCTCATTGTCAGTTTGATTGATGCTTATAAAACAATTGAGCAAAACTGGGTTGAGAAAAGTTACCACAAAACCAGCATTTTGTGCATCTGCTAAAGATTGACCTTCATTGTTTGCGTAAGACTTGCTGATGTAGTCGTACAGTTTGCCCATCTGTTCTTGTGTCAAAATTCCTCCAAATGGATCTCTGGACGCGGTTTTCACCTCTTCATTCTTTTCTTCAAGAGTCCCAGTAGCATTTGCATTGCTCTTCTTTCCTTTGATATTTCTCCAGTTGGGGTGGGAATCCTATCTTCAGATAGCATCTTTCTTCTTTATGCCCTATCTTGTTACAATAGGTGCATTGTAAGTTTTTGCGTCTGGATTTTGACCCGAATCTTGCTCCCGACTTTCTGTTCTTTCGACTGAGAAAGACAGTGAATTCGCTTCATTTGGGCTTGTGAGTCATTTTTGCTGTTCTTCCTGAATGAGAAGTGAAAATACTTGATCGATGTCAGGAAGTGGAGATTGCATAAGTATGTTTCCTCTGATGACGTTAACTCGTTCGTTTAAACCCATGAGAAACTTCATTACTCTCCTTTGTCGCACATATTCAACTAATTTGTCTGATGCTTCGCAAGTGCAAGAATTGCAAGAACAGAAGGAATTATACTGGCAGCGTCGATTTCATCCCACAACTTCTTTATTTTTGTGAAGTAATCGATGATGGTCTCGTTTCCTTGGAGCTCTGTGGCCAGACGGTGTTTGAGATCGAAAACCCTAGTGGCGTCAGAGTGCTCCCACCTGGAGCACAATTGCTTCTAACGTGGGCGGCAGAGAGAGCGAAAAGGATGCTCTCACCGATTTTCTTATCAAGCGCCATCTGCAACCACGACCTAACCATCGAATCGCAGCGATTCCAGGCCTGGATCTCGCTAGTGTTCTGTGTCGGCTTCTTCAACATCCCATTTAGGAAACCCATTTTATTCTTGGACCCGAGAGCGATGGTGATCTGCATTTTCCAGCAGGCAAATCCCTGCCCATCGAACTTGTTGGCTAGAATAGCCCTGTTGTCAGCGCTTCCCAGGTAGAGCGAGTCCCCAATTTGTGCCGTGGTGGCGGCGGCTCCATTGTTTGGAGATTCTGTGTCTTTCTTGGAGCCATCGTCCGCCATTGTGTCTTTCTTGGAGCCGTTGTCCGCCATTCTTGGGTTCGTCGATGATGTCGGGTCGTGAAATCAGAAATATCGTGCCGCAGGAGGAGAACAGTGAGTTCGTAGAAGTCGAGAGGAGCGAAACTTTGTCAAGAAGGAAGCTAATAAATCAAGGCACGGGATCGGTGCCGCTATGATACCATGATGAAATTCACCCGTCGAAACTCCACTATTCACGAAGAAGATAGTAAAACCGCGGAGAAGAGAGACAATGAAGGTTTCTGTATTGACTTTGGTAGTTTGGGTGAGAATTCAACCCTTACAACAGAAGCCCAGAGCGGAGCTTCCAACTAAACTTCTTACAGAAAGACTGGAGCTAACCCTACTATATACTACTAAGCCTAACGGTAAACAATATGTACATAAAGCTCAAAATAAATTAGAAAGGGGTACAAAAGAATAATCATCATAATATATGCTAACATAGGAAAAGCCTGTTCAAACCTCATGTTGCAGGCCGGCTTAAGGTTACATATCTTCAACTTTAATTTGATGGGTTGATCTTTTATCTGAAGTGACTCATTACTAGTAAATGTCAGAGTGTAATCATGTCCAATCTCATGACTAAACTGGTTACTTCAGTGGCTTTCACTCATGCCGCTGTGGTAAAAGTGATGATTATTGCTCAGTTTTCTCCTTTTCTATGTTTTTTCATCCTTACAGGGGGCTTATAGACACCAATGGTTTCTACATTTATTTGAACTATAAGAAGGCTATTCATTATTCATCCTATTAAGGTATACTTTTTTCCTTCTCCCTAATCACATATTTGTCTCAATCACTCCTTTTTTTGTTTCATATTAACATGAATGTGGATCATTAGTGAATTATGAGGTCATTGAATTATCCTGCAGGACCTTCGTCTTGTCAGAGATAAATTTACTCACGTCTCTAGAGGTTTTGCATTTGTGCACTTCTTTTTTTTTATCAGTTGGCTACAAATGTAGTAATGTTTACCAGAAATCTGATTTTACAGCAAAGGATTACTCCTTAGGAGAATTCAATGTAACATTGGAGTAAATGTAAGAGAGAATGATATATTCATTGTATTCGTTATATTACTGATGATCGATACAACAAATATTTATACACAAGTAAACTTCAGAATAGATAGATTTAGAAACAACTCTATTGGGCTAAAGTATCTTGGGCCTAAATGTAAGTGGACTGAGATATTAATCTTGGTATAACCCCCTCGATCGAAGCATGGGTGATCCCAAGCAACGATCGAAAATACTGAAAACGAGCAGATGGCAACGGTTTAGTAAGTAAGACAGCAAGTTGATCCTTTCCACTAAGATGGCGGACAGACAAAGCCTTTGCACTGACTCGTTCACGAACAAAGTGAACATCCAGCCCCACATGTTTGATTTTATAGTGAAGGACAGGGTTGGCTGCTAAGTAGGTTGCTCCCCGTTATCACACACAGATAGTAGGAGCATTGGGCAGTACAATACACAGCTCCTGATGTAATTGTTGTATCCAGATGAGTTCTGTAGCTCCTGAAGCAACAACCCTGTATTCTGCTTCTGTTGAAGACCTGGCAACAATATCTTACTTCTTTAAAAGCCAAGAAATAAGAAAGAACCAAGATATGGCATAAGCAGAGGTGGATCAGCGATCAATTACATTGGTGGCCCAATCCGCGTCCGTGTAGGCTGTAAGAGAAGAGTTTGAGTGAACAGGTAAGAAGAGATGGAGGTCTGTGGTTCCATTGAGGAAACAGATAATTGTTTGAGAGCTGTCCAGTGAACATGGGTAGGATGATGCATAACTGACACAGTTTATTAACTGCATAGGACACATCAGGACGAGTGAGGCTAAGGTATTGCAATCTGCCAAGAAGACTACGAAAAAGGGTAACATCAGGAAAGAGGGATTGTCGGTGTTGTGGAGAGTAGAACCGTGAGAAATGGGAGTGGAAACAGGCTTATTGTGGTCATATTTGCTTGTGTAACAAGATCAGTAATGTATTTCTTTTGAGATAGAAAAAGGCCCTTCAGACTACGAACAACTTGAACACCCAGAAAGTAAGAGGGGGCCCAATATCGAACAGGGAAATGTTTTGTTAAGGTAGATATAACTGAGTGAGGAGGGTGTTGAAGATCCTGTGAGGATTATATAGACACAATTAAAAATCAATAATATAAGCAACCCCCCGAAAATATAAGTCCATCATTAGAGAAAATAAAAAGAGATGGATCAGATTTGGAGGGGTTGAAGCCAAGAGAGAGGAAGTGAAACTGAATTTTTCGAACCAGGCCCTTGGAGCCTGTTTGAGGCCATAGATGGACTTCTTAAGCTTGCACACATGAGAGGGAAAACCGGGATTGACAAATCCAGGCAGCTGTTTCATTATACATCCTTAGAGATGTCACCGTGAAGAAAGGCATTAGAGATGTCTAACTGTTGAAGAGGCCAGTGACACATAGAAACAATGGAGAGAATCAGTCGAATGGTGACTGGTTTGATTACCGGACTAAATGTTTCAAAATAATCATATCCGCAAGTCTGAGAGTATCCTTGAGCCACTAATCTGGCTTTGCGACGTTCCACACATCCATCGGCATGAAGTTTGGTCTTGAGTATCCACTTGCATCCAAGAACAGTTTTACCAGAAGGTGGAGGAACTAGAACCCACGTGCCGGTATGAATTAGAGCATTATATTCCTTTTCAATAGCTTGGTACCAGCAGGGGATTTGAAGCACCTGAGAAATGTTGGTGAATCTGGGATAATATCAGAAGTAGGAGATTTGTGAGTGAGCCACACCACAGTACCATCTGTTCGAACCAATGGTTTGTGAATATTGTCTTTTGCTCGTGTGAGCATAGGATGACCAGAGGCTTGAGGAGGTGGGTGAGAAACATCTGTGGTGGGAGAGGGTAACTCAATAGATATTTGAGCAGGACTAGGGGATGTAGTAGCGGAAGGAGGCGAGGCAGGCTCATCAGTAGAAGGAGGAGATGTAGCTGGGTTAGACGTGGAGGTGGGAGATGATGTAACAGGTAAAATGGTAGGTTGTGTAGTATAAGTGGTGAGGGACAAGTCTAGGATAGAAGATGGTATGGAGGGAGCAGAAGTAGAAGTAGACTGAGAGAAAGGGAACACTGTTTCATCAAAATACACATCACGAGAGATATATAGTCAACCACTGGTTTTATCCAAGCAAAAATATCCTTTGTGTTGAGGACTATACCCAAAAAGACACATAGAGAACAGCGAAATGAGAACTTATGATTGTGATAAGGCCTTAAATTTGGCCACACAGCACATCCAAACACTTTTAAAAAAGTGTAATCTGGTGTTTTATGAAAAAGCAACTCATAAGGAGACTTGTACTGAAGAATGCTGGATGGTGTACGATTCAGAAGGTTTACAGCCGTAAAAAAGCATAATCCCAGTAATGAAAAGGAACTGAAGAGTGGTGTAATAAGGCTAGCCCCTGTCAATAATTGTTCGATGACAGTTTTCAATGCTACCATTTTGTGAATGAGCGTACGGGCAAGTAAGGCGATGCATTATACCATTATCACTGAACCATTGAGCAAGCGGTTTAAATTCACCGCCACCATCTGTTTGCACTTGTTGAATAACAACATTAAACTGAGTTTTAACATAGGCCATAAACTGTGTAACAGCAGCTGTAACTTGAGACTTTTGTGACAAAGTGAAAAACCAAACATACTTTATGCAGTCATCGATGATAGATAGATAAAAACGGCATCCATTATATCCAAGTAAAGGGGCTGGACCCCATACATCCATAAACATAAGCATAAAGGGCTTGGGAGAATAGGAGGGAGAAGGGGGGTGAACTAGAGAATGAGACTTGCCCATTCTACAGCCAGAACAGGATAACGATTTAGCAGTTTTTTCTGTACAGGGTGACAGAAATTTATTCACAGTGTATATAGTAATTCTATCAGATGGATGTCCAAGTCGAAGATGCCAGGTCTTGAAATTTGTTTTAGCAGTATAATGTGCAGCTGGGATAGGTGTAGACGCAGCAGATTGAGGATTAAAATTGTAGAGACCATCCTTAAGACCGCCTCTCATGAGGATAGCATGAGTTTCCTTGTCCTTCACCAAAAACCAATTAGAGTGAAACTCAAAAATCACTCCATTATCATCACAGAATTTCTTAACGTACAGAAGATTCTTAGTGATAGAGGGAACATGAGATATATGCGATAGACTGAAGGCACGATTAGGAGAGGAGAGATAACCATGGCCTTTATTCTCGATATTGATATAAGAGCCATCACTAGTAGTCACAACATCATTACCGCAGTAAGACTGATTCCCAAGGTTTAGGTTGGACAGATCATGTGTAAAATGATCAGTTGCTGCAGTATCCGAGTACCAAGAGGCATCAACATGGCCAGATCTAGTGCCAGTGTAGTAGTTGGTGTTGTAATTTGCAGGCGGAACAAGTTGGTACACATGATTATAGCGGTAATAGCAAGCATTTGCTCTGTGTCCTGGTTTTTCACAGATTTGACAGATAGGACGAGAATTAGGTTTGCCATTAAAATAGGAGGGAGAGGAAGATCTACCTCCTGAATAAGAAGATCCACGTCCTCGACCATTGTCTCAAATGAACGACCACCCCTGGATCTTCCACCACCACGATTCTGATAGGAGTTGCGATTAGTGTTATTGGCACTGTTCGATTGGCCTATTTCATTTTGGACAGAGGTATTGTTAGCTGATAGAGAAGAATTGGTGTCGCCGTTGCCTAAAGTGCTCCGGTTAAGGCGATTCTCAACAGCAAAAAGTTGACTCAGCATAGATGTTATATTGAGAGTGGTGGTCTGACTTAGAAGAATCGTGGAGATCGATTTATACTCATCTGGAAGGCCATGAATGATGCAGTAGCATAAATCCGATTCGGAAACTGCAGATCCAGCAGCTGCAAGAGACGACGCAAGTCGTTTAGCTCGATTAACATAAGCTGCTATGGAGTCGGAATCCTTGCAAATTGAGAACAGCTAAAATCAAACTTGCTGGAGGCGAGCTTGAGCTTGAGAAGCATAGATCTCGTGTAAGTAAATCCAGATCTGTGCAGATGTTTCACAGTCGATAACTTGCCCCTAAATATCCTCAGTGAGAGAGGTCATGAGAATAGAGAAGACTAGTTGGTCTTGTTGTTTCCAAGCGGCATAATCAGAATTTGGAATGTCGTTGATTTCTGGTTGAGGAATGGAGCTGGATCCATCGACATTATCAAACAGATTATAACCTTTGAGGAAGGATTCAAGTTGTTTCTTCCATAACGGATAATTTTCTCCTGTGAGTTTGTGGAATGAAGCCGCTGGACTTATCAGGTTTGGAATGGAAACATTACTGGAGATAGTTGTTGTTTGGGTTTACGTAGAGGAGGAGTGTTGGTTGGATGATGGAGTTTCAGGAACCATTATCAAAGTCGTATCTCTGATACCATACAAGAATCAATGTAACAGTGGAGTAAATGTAAGAGAGAATGATATATTCATTGTATTCATAATATTATTGACGATCGATACAACAGGTATTTATACACAAGTAAACTTCAGAATAGACAGATCTAGAAACAACTCTATTGGGCTAGAGTATCTTGGGCCTAAATATAAGTGGACCGAGATATTAGTCTTGGTACTCCATGCTAGGGTACTAAATAGTGTACATACCCAACTCAAAACAACCGAAAACATATAAATAAAATAAAATAAAATAAAATCCATAGATATCCTTCGTTTCACAGCTTTGGTATTTCTTTCAAGTTCCTTGTTTGCATCAGTAGATTATGTGGCCCAACAAATTTTAAGTCTTCCTTACCCGATGGTCTCTTCAGTCAGTTGCATTTTTGCACTTCTATTTGGTATATTAAACAATCTTATTCGAGTTTGCTGTATTTTTGGAGTTTGCTGATTTTCATAGTTAAATTATGATGGTATTATGAAACCCTTCCCCTTCTTTGTCAAAGTAGTAAATGTGTTAAGTCTTGAGCGTGTAATTGCAAATTCACAATGATTGAGATTGCAATTAGAGCTAGAAGATTTTCTTGTTCTAATTTATCAGTCTGTTAGGTGGAAGATACTATGAAGTATGAAAGCTATTGAAGCACTAATGGAATGACAACGGAACAGTCATATTTTACATGTAGCATATGCTAAAAGTATTCTTGGTTCAGGAACTGGATCATCAGCACCGTCTTTGTCCAGTAGCCTAGTTGCTGCTACTATAGAGGCCGTAGCGTTTGCCCAGCAGGTAAATGAAAAATTCCTAACATCTTCCTTTTTGTGTGAAAATTGCTCTGTATATGATAATCTAAAAGTTAGTGTACTTTTTCCTTAACCACGTTCTTCAAAAAGAGAGAGAAACCGCAAAACTAGAAAACAACTTCAAGAAGGACAAGTTAGATAGACAAAAAGAAAATCTTGTCTGCAGTTTTTACAACTAAGTTAAAAACTATTTATCATATTTGTGGGGATTGATGTTTTTACTTTGAATCCTTTTCTAATGGTTATCCACATTTTTATCAGAAAAGTAAAGGAGTGTCAAGAAACTGTAATGTGTTTTTGTTGTACACAATTAGGACATCTAATTTCGAAGTTCAAACTGATTTTGTGTGTTTCGTTTCTTTGCTACTATGCTTGGGTTTAGTTGGCTAGATTTGTCCAAATCAGGGTAAATAAGCATCCATAAACTATTGGTCAAGTTTAGGACCTCTAGTTTGAGAAGTTCATACTATGTCTATACCTTTCAGATTTATATAGATGATGTTGAAGTATCTGGCTGTTTTCATAGCTGCAATTTTGTTTAATGAGTATCATTGTAATTGTATACATCACTTTTCTTGTTAGTTGCGCCTGAATTATCAAATGCATTATGATAAGTCATGTTAGTTAGGGGAAGATTTGTAA
Source organism: Limonium bicolor (assembly GCA_023374045.1). NCBI lineage: Eukaryota > Viridiplantae > Streptophyta > Magnoliopsida > Caryophyllales > Plumbaginaceae > Limonium > Limonium bicolor. The sequence goes on from CM041781.1 coordinate 131,500,839, forward strand.
ATGACTAATCCTAGCCTTTTAGCATAAAAGGAGAAGAGTTATTGGGGAGGAGGCATCAATCATCTTAGTCGAGAATTCTTTGGCCTCTCTTAGAGGGGATTAGGCCTCTTTGAGGATCTTTGGCCACTTTAGTGGGTTAATATAACGTAGATAGGGCTTGATCTTATCATTTTTGGTATCAGAGCCCGATCCACTCCCGATGGATATGATGTCATCTTTGTTGGAAGTCTCACACAATAGCAAGGTGTGGAACGAGGAGAATGGAATTCCTAAACTGTCAAGTTTTGGCAGTGTCAATCCAGAGAACTGGTTGCTTGCTACTGATCGGTATTTCAACTTCTGCAAGATCGACGAAGCCGACAGATTTCAAGCGGTTGCTGAGTATATGGTAGGAGCAGCTCTTCAGCTTTTTGAATGGGATGGAATCTATGCGGACAAACGTCTTGGTCTTTTTTAAGAAATTTGCTTTTAGAAAGATTCAAGAATTTTCAAAGGAAGGATACATTGGATTTGGGGTGGGGGATAAACTGGAATACGACTTTTGTTTGTGATCGGAGTTTGCGTAGGAAAAAGGAGCTTGAATAGAACCAGAGGAGACCATCGGAGTTTGGCATAGGGGAACGATTGACATGGAAGAGGTGGTTGTGTTTAAAATCGAGGAACTAAAAATCATGGCGTTGACGGAGAATTTGGTGTCGATCAGGGAGAAGAAGGAAAAGGCAAAAGGAGGAGGCGGAAGGTGAAAAGGATGAGAAGGGAATCAGATCGGAAGGTTCTGGGAGAAAAAAATCATTTAGCAGAAGTTTAGGAAACAAAAAAATGATTGAGGCAGAGGAAGCTCAATCGGTTGAGGAGAAGAAGAAGCTGATTAAGAAAAATAAAAGAGGGAGGAGCGGGACAGATGTACCAGGTAATCGCTGCGGTAGAAATAGGGAAATTCCTTTTCTTAATTCAAGATCTGCATCCTCAAGACCACCACCATGTTTGCTCATCAAATCGTCCGAAGGAGTTCCGCTCACCGACCATCCGCTGGGCATTCACCGAAGAATTCATAGACACTCGTCGCCTCCCATCGATTTTTCATCAAGCGAGTAGAAAAGAGGATCGCGATGAAGTTTAGAGAATCAAACAATCAGAAGCGACACTTCCAACGGTTTCGAGATTGTTCAAGTATTTGTGCCCGACTGTAACACCCCTACTCCTAATCACATACTAATCGGAATCGCGTTACTTAATTAAAGACGGCTCGCAGCGGAAAATAAATATAACTTCTAATACGGGTGTCACGTGCCATTACTCACCCATGTGAGTAAAGAAGCAAATACTTATCACAATACTAGAATCGATAACCGCTCTGATGGACCGATATATTCTACTACTATCTTACACACACTAAATCCATGAGCCGAAAATCTAGAACAATGAGCATCTAAAACATTCCCAATACTTACATCGGTGTATATAATACAAACTAAAATTTAACTGGTGCAGAAATTAAAAGATGACATAGACTACTTAATAGTCCCGCACTCCGGCTTCGTAACTCGATCCAGACCTGTAATGTGGTGCCATAATGGCTCATCCAACTGCTGGTATGCTAAATGTGATTCTAGACCCTTTTGGCCACTTAGGTTGATTAATCATCTTGCTTAACATGAGATTCGTTTCATGCTGTTCCGTTTACATGCTTATAAAATACTTTAAATGCGGAATTAAACATACAACAGACACTTAATTATCCACACAACAATTCATGATAGTCACATCATTAGCAAGATATCAACCAATGTAGTTAGTAATGATCACAGTTTAGTTGAAACTGAATTAATGTCACTTGTTCCATTTCCATCATATGAAGCCCCGCTTCCAACAAACCTCACATAATCATACGGGTGTCATATTAAGGACAATTTCCCGTTTAGCCTCACACTTTCATAATTTGGACAATAGTCCTATGCCATACTACTAGTGGGTAGATGTAGACCTGGCAATTTTGGCCCAACCCGAAACCCAACCCATATTTTTGCGGGTTAGGGTCTTGATTATCGACCCATCTATTTTTTGGGTTGGGTTAGGGTAATAAGCTAATTTTGTGGGTTGGGTTAGAGTAGAGATCTTAACCCATGACCCAACCCGAAACCCGAAAATATATTTGTTAATAATAAAAAATAACAATATTAATTCATATATATATATATTATTTTCAGATCAAACTATACCTCATTCGTAAGCCCAAGTGTAGTTGGACTATCCCACCTTTAATAATATCACATAATCTTAACTAAACAAATGACTCAACCAGCTGCATATCATTCAAAGGGCCTAACCAGACCTTAACATAATGTTGAGAACCCAAATGCTCCCAACTTGTGGACTCACATCTATTTTTCTTCTCTAAGTCGTTGTTCATGTCTATGTCACTCTTCTTCATCTCTGTCCAAGATTTATTTTTCTTATTCCCACTGCCATAGTTGTTCTTTAGAACATAGGTATGTTTAGATTATCTAGAAGGGTGAACAAAAGTAGGTGATATGTAATTTTTGTAAGTAGGATCTTAATTATAGACCTCTTAGTGAATTCTGAAGCCAACAATGTGGATAGCGTGCTGCATAAAAGTTCCTCAATTGTTGGTAACAATAATTGATTGTGATTTTACTTTTCTCAGGCATGAGCACTCAGTTTAAACAGGTGTAATTATTTTAAAACTATCAGTCATAGTTTGAGTCTGGAGATCTTAGTTTATAAATTATTTCTAACTTTAGAAGATTTGTCTTTGGTATATTTCTCTGATGCATAATGAAGATTTTCATTTTCGGACCTCTTTTTATCAAGGGCATTAGGATCATGTGCATATCTAGATAGGATTCCTCCCCAACAGTGGTAGAGCTTTAAGCTCAGATTGATAATATAAACTTATGGAAAAAGTATGTGTTATTCTATTCATGGGATATCGGTGCAGTACTTTTACATTCTTTGTATAACATGGAATTCCTTTAAAGTTGGGTCGATCAAGCAAGATTACTTCTCTTCCTTTTGTTTCATTCTAATTAGTATGCCAGCTAGCACTAGATGTTTTTAGATTTTTTTTATTAATTTCTACTCCTAATCAATCTAAATTATTGTATGCTTAAAAAATGGGTTGGGTGGGTTGGGTTAGGGTTGAAGGATTTTAAACAGGTTGGGTTAGGGTCATGATTTTTTGACCCATCCATTTTTGGGTTGGGTTGGGTTGGGTTGATGATATTTTAAATGGGTTGGGTTAGGGTTGATATCAACCCGACCCAGCGACCCAAATTGTCAGGTTAGGTAGATGGTCTTACTTGTCTACAGTGGTAGACATCCATCTGGCCAAAGCCTTGGTGCCAGCAGTAGCACACTCTGGCTAACGATTGTATCCGGCTCGTTAGACTTAACAAGAGTAGACCCTAACCGGGAGTTATACTCTAGTGATCCCTATGCGCAACCTACTGGAACGAATGCAGACCAGGATTTTATAAACACTTTATCATTTAATTATCACACTCTCATTTGTTATGATATTTTAATGGGAAAATTCACGGGATACCACTAAAAAGTTTGTTAATTCACAAAAGACCACAGTTTTTAAAAAAGTTTTCCGGATACCACAAAAACTAATTTAATTCACCAGATACCACAAATTACAAACCCAAAACTTTTTAAGACCAAAATACCCCTACTTGTTAATAAACATAGTTCACGGTATACCACATAAATATTTTTAGTTCACAAGATACCACAACATTTATTAAAATATATTAAAAATAGTAAAAAAGAATAAAAATTTGTAGGTTTATTAATATATAGGTTCAAATTTTATAAAATTAAAAATACCAAATATATATAAGTATAAAATTACTAAAAAATATAAAAAAAAATTAAAAATTCCAAGTAGTTAAGAGAATGATTATCCAAAAATTTAATAATATTTTTTAATATAATAATTTTAATCAAATTTGTGGCTTCTCTAATATAATTATACCTTTAATTATTCTTCATATTTTTAGAGATTTTATAGTTATATATATATATGGTTTTTTTTTATTTTTTCAATTTTAACCAATATATAAGAAAAAGTTAACTTTTGTACTTACTTTTTTATAAAATATATTTAATAATCTTTGTTGTACTTTTGAATTAAATATATGATAAGTGATATTGTATAAAAATATTATATACTATATACAAGCTAAATAATTTGACTTAAAAATAAAACAATAGTTAAGAGTATTATAGTCTAATACTTTTTTATAATATCATTTTATATATTTTAATTTAAAACAAAAATTAATAAACATATGTTGAAAAAATAACTAGTAAAATTTAACGTTCTTCATATAAGGGTTGAAACTGAAAAAATAAAAATTACCATATATATAATAACAAAAACATTAAAGAATTATAAAAAGGTATAATACATTAGAGAAGTCACATCAAAAATAGACACAAATAGTAAAGAGAATGATATTTAATTTTTATAATTTACTTTATATAAATTTAATTTTTTTATAATACTATTATACATTACTACAGATTCTTTGAGTTAAAATATTATAAAAACTTTGAATTATCATTTTCTTTAACTTTTTTTTATTTAGTTAAGTTGTGTAGCTTTTAAATGATATATAGTATTTTTTATTATTTTTTAAAAAAAATTAAATATGTCTTTTTTTTTATAAAATTCTAACCAATAAAATAATAAACTCAAAATTTTATTATTATTTTACAATTATATATATATTATTTAGTTTTGTGGTATCTTGTGAATTAAAAATATTTGTGTGGTATACCGTGAACTATGTTTATTAACAAGTAGGGGTATTTTGGTCTGAAAAAATTTTGGGTTTGTAATTTGTGGTATCTGGTGAATTAAAATTAGTTTTTGTGGTATCCGGAAAACTTTTTTAAAAACTGTGGTCTTTTGTGAATTAACAAACTTTTTAGTGGCATCCCGTGAATTTTCCCTATTTTAATCAATCTCGTTATTGGAGAAACACATTCATTAGTTACCCATTGGGTCATATACAGATATACCTAGAAGTCTACTAGGTAATCTTACAGTTCGAGTCATCGCTCTAGAGACGGTTAATACCGGGTCTCTAAACTAAGTTCCTTACTTAGTGTTTTAGGAGTGGTTTACTCTCATAAGTTAGTACTTGGAGTCTCTCTTAATTGTTCATACACAAGTTAGGTGATAATCGGTATCACCTGTCCGAATGACGTACGCGCACAATTAATAAACGCTTTGACGATCGGAGTACATAAACACACATAAGCACTTGCATAACATTATTATTCTTAACATGCAAGCACACAATATGTCCGGAACCCAAGGAAACCCTTAGGCTTTCAGACCACACATTCACACATACTGTTCACCGTTGAATAATGCTAGTGTGACGTATCACGCTTATCCTCTATTTCTTTCGAAGCTCGCATCTCGAACTTGTATCTCTGGAATGTATAACTCTAGTGTCAAAATTCATGTTTCGAGTCTATTTAATCATCGCAAAATAAGTTCTAACCCTTACTCAGTAATTAACCCTTTATTCAGTTTTCTATTTAGCTCGGGTCTTTAATTAAATCTTCAATTATACTCTATAGTTGTAAGAGTATGGCATTTAGTAGCAATATTTATCACTTAGAGATTTAATTCCTAATAACCCATGTTATTTATCAAAGTTATTTTGATTTGTGTATCCGTAAACACACATATACATACTGGTATATGTATATATATAGTTCATTACTATATTTTGCTTGACCAGATTATTTTTCAGCCTTTGTATATTTATATACTCACTATATATGTATCGATATATATATATATATATATGGTATAGTTTATTGCTATATTTTACTTGACCAAGTTACATTCCAACCTTGTATATTGATACACACACATACGCACATATCGTTATATATATTTATATATATATAGTACAGTTTACTACTATGCTTTGTTTGACCATGTTATATTTCGCTATTAATTATATACTATTTTATGTATTGGTCAACTTGACTACTTGGTCAATTTGTGTTGGTTTGGTCAATCTAGTTTTACTTGGTCAATGTTCCAAGTCAATGTTTCTTTATAGTCAATATTTATTTATATCAACTTATACTACATCATATTACAATACTTGTAATTATATTTCTAACTCATAGTTCTTTCCACAATAATCTCATATGATTAATTAATCATACTATATTTTTACCTCATATTATAAATTCATATCATGTGAATTGTAAGGTTTCCCCATAATAATTTAATTTATTATTCTAAGTGAAACACACATTTAATTATTTGTGTCATTTATTCACAAATCTTTTATTTAGAATTCATCTTAATACTATACAAGGTGTTTTATACGTTATCACATTCCTTATATCATAAGGTTTCTTACCATGTGTTATACTCCCCAAATTTCCAACTTAAACCCATTATTTCATGTGATAGTTTATAAGCTATATTATATCACATTAATCCCTTTATAATATACTCTCTTATACTTTAATACTATGTCACACTATATCATTTTTAAACTTTATGATATATCATCCATTGTTTCTGAAAATCCCAAACCAACCATGATACTTTCGGTATTCAAATTCATTTCCCTTTCATTTTTGATTATTTACAAAATCACCCCAAATATTATTTTTGTTATATTTTATATCATTATTTAATTTATAATCTAAGATTCCAAAACATTATAATATACAAACATATATTATATGTATCTATGCATAATTAGAACAGCAGCACCCTTTTTTTTTCAGATTTATCCTATTTCCCACAACTTTCTTTTTATTACATATTACCCCTCTTTATTTTATAAACTTACAATTTAATAATCAAAACTTTAAATTATACATATTAACTTATTTAATTTCAAAAACTCCTAAAATAATTCTCTAAATTTCCGAACAGCCCCTAGGCTGTCCTAAAATTGTTTTCCATCCCCAAGTTTTGGTTATTTACATAGTCACCCCATAAACTTTATAAATGTTACATTTTAATACTTAAACTTTGTATTATAATCCTTAATTTATTTAATCACTAAAATCAACCCAAAATTCACCAAATTTATGAACAGACCCCTAGTGGTCATATTAATCTCATTCCAGCCCCTAATTTTCAGAAATTACACAAACACCCCAAATAGTTTTATAAATTTCATTTTAAACTTAATACTTTATTTAAACTACCAATTAAATTAATTATTTTTTCTAACTTGGTCAAACATCACATGTGGTCAAGGTTGACCACCCAAATACTCCTTTGACCAGCATTTATCATAATTTACAAAAATGCCCCATTTGTTCTTTAGTTTTACAGTTAACACTTTAATTTCATAAAATTAGTATTTATGTTTCTAAAATTCTAAAACAGCCCCCTTATTGTTCTAATATGTATTTGGCACCCTATATTTCACTTAATTACATTTTGACCCCCATTAATAAGTCTCTTGTTCATTTAAGTACTTATAAAGTTTATAATTCATTTAAATCACTTTTTATATAATTTATGTAGCACTTAAATTCACCAATATTCATCTAAAATGTTCCTAAGTGATAATGTTCACTAAAATTACATTTTTGCACCAAAACTTATGTAATTCATTTAATCACCAAAAAACTAAATAATTAATATTTAAAGCTTTAAATAACCATAATTGTAACACCCCAACTACGAACTCTACACTTAACCATTAATCGCAACGGAAAGTACAACATAATCACTAATCAAAAGGGGGCGGTGTTACACGTCGTTAGCCACCCACGTGGCTAACAAGGCTAATTCATACAGAATGTATCGGTCTGATGGACATAGATTCCCGAGCATAAGTTACTATTTAACAATATACTTCCTAAAACATACTGTACCGAGTGTTAATGTACAAAAATCAACATTCTATTCTAATCACATCCGATATACGACCACGAGAGCACACGCGCATCTCGGGTTCACTATCCAAAATAATCAAGGGAATTCCGTCTACTCCATAGCAAAGCGACTCCACTTATTTGATCCTCATCCTGAAATAAAACGGGGTGCCCCGAAGGGCTCAACAACCTATGGCTGGTATGATTAACGTGCAACCCGTTGTCTAACGGGCCGCACACTGCTAATTCTCATAATGAACATGGGATTCGTTTTTAAATATACATTACATAGCAGTGTTCTTTGCATAATCATAACGATACTCAACACATAACAACAATACAATCAACATAACAACATATATGGGTAACACAACCAATACAGTCAACACATCAATGTTTTAGATTACTTACTGTTGTACTTTAGCCCGTGGGATTTTCCCTTAATGGAGTTTCATTATTATAGTAACCACTTATCCGTTCCGTCGGATTACACTTAATTACTTTCCATCATAAAAACATGGGGCTGATTTCATGGGTTAACTTACCCAAACATAATAACATATATTACACTTTAACATACGCACCACATAACTTATGAGCGAGTCACGTGAGGACTCAGTCCGAAATAAGAGTTAGTCACTTAATAGAGCCTAGAGAATATCTTCATTCTCATGTCGGACCCATTACATAACACATCATCGTTCTTCTTAGAGAATGTATACTTTACATAAGATGTGTCGGATATAATATAGTCCGAACACACCGTACACAATTACTTTGCTTAGATGTGTCGGATATAATATAGGTCCGAACACACCGTACACATATCCCCCTAACCCCGATCTTAAGTCAAGGCAGGAGAGCCATTTATGAGGCTCGTGGGAGATTGAATTCCAAGAAGGAAAACAACCGAAAGAGAGGGAGTTGAATCAATATAGATACCAACTCCCAAACACACACGTGGGACCGGGACTCCCGGATTCCTCACCCCCTATAACATATATTAGTTAGAAGTTCCCTTATGGAAATATCACATCACGACACCATATGGTGTTACAGACTTAGTTTTACATACAAGGGAGGTAACATGGATAAACACACATACGATCCACACATGGCACATGGATAGCCGTATTTAAAACGTTCCCGTAAGTTGGGACGTTAAAACCGAATACCGTTCTCTTACGTGATCCTAACGTTGGTTAACTAATGGGGTTAGCACGTATTCAGGGTTAGACGGTATCGGAACAAACACGCCACATAAAAACAATAACTATAAACTTATTTCATGCTTTAATCTTATAAGTAAACACTCAGAAAAACACACAACACACAAGCCGGTGTAAACCGGTAGCAAACGGGCGGCAAGAAAATCATACCTGTCACCAAGGTCCACTCTAATGTGTCATCTTATGTTCCTCGAATAGTTCTCGAACAACTGGGAACATTACAATTGTTTCCATTAACATCGGGGTAATACGATTGTTTAACGACCAGTGCGCCCATAGTTAACCCCGTTACCCGTTATACTTAATTTTACTCTCACACTCAATATAACACTTGTTTACACTTTTAAGGCCTTCGCATGCCACAAAACAAGTCCTAAACATCATCTAACAACAACCCCCATCAATCCCCATGCATTTAGGGGCTGAAAAACACTCTCGGGACAATTTTTGGTCTGGTCCGGGACTTGGTCCGGACCTATAGTCCCGGACCATCACTGGAACTCATTCTCGGCTTATTTTAACATTGGTCCGGGTTTGGTCCTGGACTAAGGACCCGGACCACCTGTAAACTTTACTTCCGGCTTGTTTTTAAGCTTGGTCTGGCTTGGCCCCTAAGTCCCGGACCCTGCTAAAAAGCTGTTAAAATTACATTTTTCAACCCCAATTCCCACCTTAATCTACACCTAATCATTTCCTAATCTTTCCACAAGTTTCCATACATGTTAAACCACCTTAAACACTCCTTAAACATTCCTTAATCATTGATCAAACCATTGCTCAATTCTTGCTCAATTAGATAAATCCACACCTCTCCTGTTTGCACATTATGAACACTAATGTACCTCCAACACTCTCATGACAGTTTTGAAATCTTCTCCCAACCATTTGACCATTCCAAATCCTTCCTAGCACATTCATCTCTACTTCCCGATCTCTTTCATTATTTTCCCAAGTCCCACACCTTAATTCCTCTCTAGCAAAATCCAAACATTCATACCACTCAATTGCTACAGATTTTTGCTCTATCCATTTCAAGCTTTCAACTAACATCTAAAGGTGATTACTTCAACCAAATCAATTCATACATACACCTAGTTAACCCTAGGTTCTCCAACTCACAACATCATCTAAAAACACTTGATTCCCACAGAAATTTTGCCATAACTTTGTTACTAACCTAACTTATCCAAATTTCATCATCTTCACCACCTAAACCAAAATAGTCACCATTCACTAACCAAACCCTTAGTGGGTTCTAACAGCACACAATCCCATTCATATCTCATCAATCACAACAATAATCCCCATATGAAATAATCTTAAATAACTTGGCACTTAGACCCTTAAATCACAAGCAATGCACAATGCATTGAACATCATCACACTTTCCTCTTCTAAACACCAAACACACTTCCAACACAATTTTTGATTCATTCTTTTATTTACCCATCCCAAGATTCTCAAAAACATTATAAATAGACATCAAGGTAAGTTGTTTACCTTAAGTCCTCAAGTCCATCTTTTCACTTTTTTCCTCCTCCTCTCTTGTTCTTGATTTCCAACCGGTCAATGGGGTTATTGTTAAACTAAATACCAATTCCCAAGGAACAACAATAATCACTAAACAGCATCTAAAATCTTGGGATAAATCCTAGAACATAAGGGAGTGTTTTAAAGCACAAAAAGGAGGGAATTACCTTCTCACTTCTAAATGAAGTACTTTGGCAATATACCGAGCAATGCTCCAGCACTTCTTGAAGATTAAACAAGGCTAGAACATGAAGAGAAATGGAGTTCAAAATCTGAAAAAATCGACATGTGAGAAAACTAGGAAAAAAAGGTGTTTTTGAAGCTTATTTTTACCTTAAGACAACAAGGAGATGTTCTAGCTCACAGTGAGCTACTTCTTTCTTCAAATGGAGATTTTCCATGGAGGTCAACTTTGGAGTTTGAGGATTTTGAAAAGAGGGAAATGATCTCCAAGGTGAGAGGAGTAATAATATGTATTTATTTTGTTGTTTTGACATTGTTTAAGCCATGAAAGAGGAAGAAGAAGGATTGAGCTGGTGAGGGTGAGAGAAATAGCCATGGGAGTAGAGAATGAGCAGAGAGGTTCTGTACAGGAAGGAGGGAAATCGTAAGGGAGAAGGGGGAATGGAGGAGAGAGAATCCAAAAAGCAAAACTTGTACTTTATTTACTGTATACTTTTTCTTTTGTAAAGTAAGACAATAGAGATAAAAGGGAGGGAGTATAAAACGTGGGTACATAGAGGAGGAGGCCAGATTTTTACAAAATTAGTGAGGGGCACTTTGGTCTTTTAGCAACTAACACTCCATAAGTCCCCGTTTGGCACTATTCACTAACCGTCGCGTTTTTCGGATTTTTTTCTATTTCTTTAATTTTAATGGTTCTTAGTCTACCATTAATGTTTAATTATGGTTATATGATCAACTATAATTTTTTACGGGGTCATTTAACTGTTTAAAGTCATGTTTTCGAGTTTTCTCAAAAAAACGCGCTTCCGTTAGCGTTTTAACCCATTATTTGGATCCTTTTTCTTCAAGAATTGTTCCCACATACTATTTAGGCCTAATTAAGCCCTAGGAATCCCCCTCGGATCCTAGTCGAGGTTATATACCTCCTAAGATAATTAAATACGCATTTTACGTTTTGTGACTTATACGCGTTTTCCTTTTTCTTTTGGTTTCTCTTTCTTCACCAATGTTCTTAAGGACTTAATTAGCCTTAGAAAACCATAATTACACAATTTATTAACATATAAAGGTTTGGGGTATTTCAATAATAAAAATGGCCTAATCACATGGCCTTAAACATAACATAACCATAATCATAAAATGACATTAAAATGTCCCAAACATACCTATAACTCTCGTTTTTGTACAGATTTATATTTAACTGTTTAAATCATTTTTCTTTCATTATTAACTTATAAATTTGACTTTAATAAGTCATTAGCACAAAAATTCAATAACCAAATACTTAAACATAATTTAACCCACATTTTTAGGGTTTAATTAACCCATACATACCCACATAATCTCGGCACTTATTTCCATTTACAACATAATTAACATTAATGCATTATAAGGTTTTAAGTATATTTACCTTGTTATAATCACAAGGAAATCCACATCAGCCCCTTCACTCTTCACGCAACTAATACAAACAGATCCTAATTTAGTTTTTTAAACATTAATTTAATCTTAAACCACAAATAAGTCCTTAAGACTTTAATTAAGTAATTTACCTCTTAAACTTGATTTTCTCCTTGGAAAAAATATTCCAACAAACTCGGCACTCCATGGGTGGAATAAATCCCCTTCGGCCATCATTTAAACAAGGAGAAAATTAAAATTAACAACTTGTCTTGGTAATTAATTTAAGGAGAGTTTTAAGGCATGCAATTTGCACTTAAAAGAGAGTATTTTTACCTTGGAATTTTGATGAGGTTTTTGGCTCTATATTCTGCATCTATAGGAGGAAAATAAGAGTTTATTTTCATGGAAAAACAAAGAAAATAAGAGGCCTGAAACAGCCATGAGAACTCACGGTATCTACCTTTTTTGAAGATCTTAGAGGAGTGCTTTGGAGCAGCTCTTTTGGCTCAGGAAAGGAGTTAGATACACCTTCATTTTGTGCATAAAATGATGTAGAAGAAGGTGTAAGAAGGTTGCAATTTTCGGACATATACAAAGGTGGGAAAAAAGTGTTTTAAGGACATTTTTCTTACCTTAAGAATCAATGGAGTATTCCTAGCTCCTTGGTTGATATTACCTTGAGTGGGGCTCCTCAAGAGAAGGTTTTACACCTTGGAAAAAAAAAAATTAAGGGGAGAACAGCCATGGAAAAAGATGTAAGAAAATGGAAGAAAAATAGATTTTTATACCTTAGTCTTGCTTCCACCATAAATGGCTAGCTTGGAGCTCTTGGCTAGAGCTTGAAGATGAAGAGAGGAGGGAGAAGGAGGCCGCTAATGTCGTGAATGAAGAAGGAAAGGAATGGGCAGCCGATGGATGTAAGGAGAGAAATGGGGGAAATAATGGGTAAAATGTAGGAAAGTAAATTTAGTTGTACTTTCCTGTTACTTTTACAATTTTAACTCTTGATTTCTCTTTCCTCGCATGTAATACGTAAAATAAGGAGGGAAATAGAGTGTTTTCAGATTTTTTTTTTGCAAGGAAGAATGGTAAGAAATGGGTATTAGTACAAAGTAGGAATATGTTACTAGTGTACTTGCTAGTTTACTTTTACCAATTTTGCTTTTTGATTTCTCTTTTCCTAACATGTAGTACGTAAGAGAAGGGGGAAATTGGAGTGTGTTCAGATTTTGTAAGGAGGAATGGTAAAAGGAGTGGTATTAGCTAGTAAAAAGTAACATTATTTTATGTTTAAGTTGTACTTGCTTGTACCTCCCTTGTTTTACTTTCCATTTCTAATTTTCATTTCCCTCTCTTTTCTATTCTAGGTGTGGCCGGCTGTAGCATTATGGGGGAGATATTTTTGAGTTTTTTGCACATTAATGTTAAACATTAAAGGTGTATAATGGACTTATTTCATGTGTTGAATGATAACATGTGTTATTCTTGTTTTAAGGTGTGTATATAAGTGGTTGTTGCATTTAATAATTTAATTTGACTATATAAAATATTTTATATAATCTTATCACTTTATTTGTGATATTAGCACATGTATTAATATGTTACATGTGGTATTAATTTTAGGAGTTGATTTCTCCTTAATAGTGTTCTCTCTTTGTTTAGAGATTTTATGTATAGCTTGGTGTCCATTTGGTCTATACATTTATATAATAATATTTATAATGAATATTGCTCATTAGGTGACTAATCATTGATTATTCCCTTTCATTTAAATTAATTCCTTATTAATTAATGTAATAAATGCTTGGGGTATTTCACCGGCGGTCATCAACCCTATGCGAGAAGATGAAGCTGCAAGGGAGAACTAAGAGTATGTGGGTGGTTGTGGCTGCCGTTGAAAGTTTGGTGAACGTGCACGACGACGCCAGTCCAGAATCGGGCCACTTTCTCCAACTCTTCTCCAACCCTGGTTATTTTCTTCTCCATCTATTGTGCTTGGTAAAACCCCCAACCCTAATCGCGTTGTCAATCACGATCGAGCTGGTTTTGGATTGAAGACAAAATGCTCTTGGTGGACCAAGCCAGACGCAACAAGCGACAGTGGTTATAATGCGTGTGTTTTGAGTGTGGCCAAGCCGACCTTCATCCACTCTTTGACACCAAATCTACTTCCACTGAAAGAAGAAGTACTCATAAGTTTTTCTACCGTAAGAAAGATCTGCTTCTCTAATAAGCAGAATACTGTTGTCTTGCTCGACAACTGTTCTGGGCTACTTGGCTCTTGTGGCTCTTGTTTAACAGAGTGGAGCAGCTACTGTTACTGGCTTCTATTGTTTCCTGCACTGGCTCTTTCAGATCATGACTTTGTTGTTGCTTTAGATCTTGTTGCTTTTCTTTTCCTTTTCCAACCTTAGGGACAAGGATGGTTGAGGAGGAGAGTAATGATAAGTCATGTTAGTTAGGGGCAGATTTGTAAATGACTAATCCTAGCCTTTTAGTATAAAAGGAGAAGGGTTATTGGGGAGGAGGCATCGATCATCTTAGTCGAGAATTCTTTGGCCTCTCTTAGAGGGGATTAGACCTCTTTGAGGATCTTTGGTCACTTTAATGGATTAATATAATGTAGATAGGGCTTGATTCTATCACATTAGGTATATGTGGACTTTATGTGAGTGGCCACTTTATGCGGACCTTAGTCGGGAATTCTTTGCCCTCTCATCTTTTCAGTACGACTCTATTAGGTGGGATCCTAAGGAGTATAATGCGAACCCCAACAAGGAACAACAGGAGCACAGAATGATGTCGGAGCCCCACAGTTTGTATTCATGTCGGATGATTCATCTTGCTACTATTATGATGCTGCTTCTAGTGTTTACTATGATCAAAATTCAGGGTTGTACTACGATGGCAACAATACAATATGGTACTTGTATGATCAGCGAAATCAACAATATATTCCATGCGGTGAGCAGAACTCTAACTACCATACATCTGAAACAATCTGGACCTTCAAAGCTTGAAAGCAGTAATGCTATCTTCACAAAAGGTCAAGCCTCACGTGATCCGAAGAGGTTTGATACATGACTGACTCCTCTACACTTGATATTTTTAGAGTTGCTATAAGACGATGATGGTGTATCGTTGACAGTAACGGACCCATGAATTTTGTTTAGGGGTGGAGCCCGGCACTAGTATAAAAAAAGCCTATTTCGGCGGTTGTACTAGCAAACGCTGAAATAGGGCCCCGAAAACTTCTCCGTGTAAAAAAAGACACCTATTTCGGCGGTTCCTAGCTAGGAACCGCCGAAATAAGGTCGTTGATTATTGTGTGTGTAAAAGAAAGACACCTATTTCGGCGGTTCTTAGCTAGGAACCGCCAAAATAGGGTCGTCCCGGTTCAATTTTTCACATTCCCGGTTTTTTAGTCTATTTCGGCGGCTTCTAGCTAAGAACCGCCGAAATAGATGAAATTTTTTAAAAATCGTGCCCGCCTCCGCCTTTTTTTTCTTCTGACGTTCTCTCTCTCTTCATTCTCTTCATGTTTGCGCCTCCGCTCCCTTTCATTCTCTTCTTGTGCCTGCTCCTCCGCCTCCCCCTTCATTATCTTCTTGTTCTGCTCCTCCGCCTCCCCCCTCATTCTCTTCTTGTGCTGCATCTCGCTCAACAGATTGAAGACAGGACTTGTTCATCCTGAACCGGTAATATACTCGAACTTATCTTATTCTCTGGTGAACAAGGAATGCATACATGCTCTATGCGTTTTCATTCTCTTCTTTTTGTCTGCGAATGTATTCATTATCTTCACTGTAGGTAATTTTGCAACTGGAGAACAAAGAACATGTTTTGCACGCCTCTCTTTGCCTCAACAATGAACTCGCGAATAAGGAAACATGCTCTGCGCCTCAAGGTAATTCTACAACCCGAACTCGTGAACAAGGAACATGTTCTGCACGCCTCTCTTCTCTGCGCCTCTACATTTTACAACCCTAACTGGCGAAAGGAACATCTCTACGCCTCTGTAATTTTGCAACCCTAACTAGTGAGGTTGAAGACGGGGCAATAGTAACAATTTTTTTTAAATTACACCTATTTCGGCAGTTCCTAGCTAACAACCGCCGAAATAGAATTGCACACCTATTTCGGCGGTCTCCATTTCGACGGTTCAGAACCGTCGAAATAGGCCCTAAACAACCGCCGAAATAGCCTCCCAACTAGATCCGCCACTGATTGTTGATATTATGAACATCATCTATGCTTGTGTAGTTTCAGAGTAATGACCTCACAATACGATAGGTGGTATATTCTATGATTCATTTATTGACTTTTTGTATAGATGACAACAGATGATTGATTAATTTAATCTAGTTATACAAAATCTACTTTCTTTTCTACTATGGTTTTATCTAGTGTCGTTTACAAATGAGCGAAAATGGATCAATATACTAGTTTGTGCGCAGCTTGACAAATGAAAAAGAAAATTCTGAAGTAATGTCTCATAGGAATTTAGTATTAATTATTTTTTTTCAAAATAAATAATCAATCGGGGCGACTTTTTGTTGCCTTTATTGCGAAGAATCAAAGGACCCGACCTAGGTATTTTGCATCTCTTGGTTGATGTCAATAGGGGTGGACAAAGACTAGAGGAGGTGAGTTCAATAATTTGCCTCCTTTGATAGAGATCAATGGAGGCGAGTTAACTATTTGCCACTTTGCTCTATATCAAGGGAGGCGAGTCTTAACTTTGCCTCTAATGATGGTGAACTATTGAGGCGAGTTAAGTCGGTTGTCTCCATTGTTTGTGGTGGTCGAGGCTTTCTACATAAACCAAGGGGCAAGTCTATCTACTTGCCTCATTTGTTTAACATCAATGGAGGCGAGTTAAGTCGGTTGACTCATTTGTTTAATACTCCCTCCTATTTTTTTTATTAGTCGTTCTACCATATTGCACACTAATTAAGGTGAAAAGCTTCTTCCAAAAATACCCATCATCATGATGTTTACAGAGCTATCATCATTATTACAAACGTATGTGATTTGTTTTCTTTTCCCTTTCAGCCAATCGCTATGTTGTTTCTACCTCGGTATAGCCAATACTGGCATGGGAACTACAAAAAGTAATTATATGAAGTGGTGAAGTATAAATACATGTAATTAAATAGGGTGTGCCGTGGAAAGTGAGGGGACAATATTTTAAAACGACATATAATAAGAACAAAGTAGAGAAACCTTAAACGACTAATAAAAAGAATAGGAGGGAGTATCAATGAAGGCGAGTCAAGCAGGTTGCATCCATTGGTTGTAGTAGATGTTTACGTATACGAGTTTTAGCTTGTCTCAATTGACTTCAATCAAAGGAGACGAGAAGTGTTGCCTCCATAGGTTGAATCAATTAAGACAAATCATTTAGTAGCCTTCATAACCAACCGCGGTGACCTTTTAGAGACAATATAGAGCCAACTATTTTTTCACCCCTAATTATCTACAAAGGCATTTTTTTTATTTATGGATGCAAGAAAAGTTACCTCCATAGACCATATAAGTAGTAGTATATACGGTCAAAAGTTTATTTTTTAAAAAAAGTATAAAAACATAAAAAAAATACATAAATTAATTTCAAATCATATAAATAAAAATCAATTTTAAGAATAACTAATAAAAAAGACAAAAAATGGAAATCATAAAAGTTTAAAAATAAATATGGCAAATATTAAATAATGAAAACTTATTTTTTTAGAATACATGTAGTTTTTTTAATGTTACATAATTTAAAAACAATTATAGCAGGTAATTTAAAATCACAAAAAATGATAAAAGTTAAACATAATAAATCATTAAACAATTTTATGAATTATAAACAATCCAAAAAGTCAATATCGACAATAACTCAAACTCAAGCTAATTTTATAATCATAGATATAATTTATTTATTTTATCCATTTCGGAACCAACAATCTATAAAGGAGTGTTATTGATGAAACATATTGTTGTAGTAATAGTGCCGAACACATATTAGACAGAAATTAATATTTCATATCGATATATAAAGCAGCTTTGCATGATTAAGATGGTGCAATCCATATTTTTCAGGGTGTCTAGTGAAAGAAAAGAAAGAAAACCATATATATATCGAAGCACACTATATGATCACAATTTTTTTTTCCGAAAGCCCCGACATTACTATTAGATTAACGCGTGTTCGAACCTCGAGCTTTGTCGCCAGATTGTAATATGGAGATAGGTTTCTTTGGTCTTTTGTCACTTATTTTATCCTTTTATATTTTATATTTTATAAATTTTAAAATATTATAGTTTATTAAATATAAGTCCAAATAATATAAATTTTATATCATTGTTTATCATAATTTGAACTCTTCAAATAAGACCAAACATGAATATGTTTTGAAAATTTTAAAATTTTTATTTTTTGTATGTACATATTTAAAAATTCATTGTGAATCTTAAGTTTACGAAAAGTGAATCAAAGGTTGTTAAAAAGTGAATCCAAAAGTTGCGTAAAAGTGAAAAGAGGTTTAAAAAAAGTGAATGTCATAAACAGAGATTGTTTAACTAAAGTGATTATGATTGTTTGACTAGTGTGAATCAGAAGTTTTTAAAAAATGAATCAAAGGTTGTTAAAAAGTGAATCACAAGTTGTTACAAGTGAATCAGAGTAATAAGAAAAATGAATCTTGTAAGCATAGATTGTTTAACTAAAGTGATTAAGAGGTTTAAGAAATGTGAATTAGAGGTTTTTATAAAGTGAATCATGCGATTAAGAAAAGTGAATATGAGGTTTAAGAAAGTGATTCTCGTAAATAGAGATTGTTAACTAAAGTGAATAAGAGGTTTAAAAAAAGTGAATTAAAATTTTTTAAAGGTGAATCAAAGGTTTAAGAAAAGTGAATATTTTATTTAATACTAGTAAAATTAATCCTACCACAAACTTATGCAAGTGTGGATTTTAAGGTGTTTGGAGGTAGTGTAATCTTTTTGGTATTAGTTTACACTTTATATTGTCATTACTGGCTTGACAGGTTTTTATGGGACGTGGTTAAGCGTTAGACCCTAAACCCTACACTACAAACCATAAAAATGTTTTTGATGTTTTTAACTTTCATAAGGTGGTTTTTAGAGTGTTTGGGGTTATGATTCATTTTATTAATGAATAAGGTTCATTTTATTATTATAGAAGATTAATTTTTCTAATGAATAAGATTCACTTTAAAAATACCTAATATATACTCATTCAAAAAATTTAAAATTTTAAGTTTATCGAAACATACCCATGATGCATCTTGTTTTGAGGAGCACGAAAAATGATGAACAGTGGTATAATTTTTTTATTTTTACACTTTTATTTTATAAGTTATAACATTTTGAAAAAAAAAATTGTTTCTCTCTTCCACTACTAAAACTACCCTCAATTTCCCAAACAAACTCCCGCACGCACACTACTGTTGGTTTCTTTTATTTATTTTTTTATTTATTTCCCAACCACATACCCCCATGCCGTTTTTTCTCATTTAATTTCTTCTGTTATCTTCTCTTAATTTTTTTCCTCCAATCTCTTGTTGACATATAACATTCTCCATATTCTAATATCGCTTCAGCGCTCCAGGTTCTCGGTTCCGTATATTAATACCAGGAAAACAAAGCAAACAAAATACAATTGATAAGGACGATCAACGGTGCCAATATCCTATCCCGAAAAATATAGAAAACAGGCAAACCCATGCCCACTGGTTGCTATTTGCAATAGATTTCACGTAGGAAATTACATGAGCAGACCTAGATATAATCAAGCCTTAACGTCATAAGTTAGTTGATAAATCGTTTTTCGCTTCTTCAAACTACCATGAAACAACATGATCATCCCAATCGACAACACAGATATATTATCATAAAACCAAACTAGACAAAGAAATACTTTTACAAACCAAACATACCATAACCGAACACCACTCTTTTACCAAAAAACTCAATATGTCCCTGCACATGTTTGCTTCTCAAGGTGTCCACCTCTACGACTTTGTTTTCTGTGGGATTTCTTCGTGAACTACAACTCGTGAATCGGCTTCACTCCACACATCGATGGGCACCAGTAAAATTCATGAATTGGGTAAACATGACTGACCGCAAATTGATTCGGAAATTAGCAAAGGAATTTATCAGCTCGATAAAGCTGCCATTTTTGTCAGCTTCAACCGTTTCTACCTTGGTCAAGAAGTGTTTTACCAAGAATAACTTAAAACTAATAGCAATAAAGAATGCATTCTTTGTGAAAATGAGCCGATTCATGAATTGCTTGGCTCCACCTACAATGAGCATTGGAGGATCGCCTTGAAAAAGGCTCTATTAAAACCTTACACGCCAAGCATCCTCCACCGAGAATATACATGCAGAGGTACGTAGCGGCGTGAAGTTGACGAACAACAGCTAAGTCGGTGCCAACTCCACATGCATCATCGAGAATATGGGCATCCATTAGCTCGTATAAGAAACACCAAGTTGGATTCAGTTGTCGTCGAAAGTGTGAAGCCACGCCGGCAACAAAACCAAAATCCAAAAATAAGGTGAAATCTACCCCCACCAAAGGAGAATGAAGGTGAAAGAATCCTTGCGTTTATGTGTGAAAGGGAGGTAAGGGAAGGAGGAAAGAGTGTTATTGCACCCAAGGGTCAACATTTTGACTTGCATTATATGTCTCACTTTATTAACTGAAGTTTAATAGCACTTTTACATGGTGGCTGGCTTTACATGATTGATTATGCACAAAAAGATAGGTGGAGAATGATCAAACTCTGCTGGATGTTGTTGCGCTATTTTTTTAAAGGAATTAGGAGATGAGGGATCACTTTCTTTACAACTCTATATTGCCCGAATCATGGTAGATTACCCGTTGGTCTTAATCATACTTTCATTGTCTTAATTCTTTAGAAAAGAGGAGCTTGTTGTATGACTGACTATCACCCAAAATCTTTGTGCAATACTATTTACCGGGTGATGGCTAAAGTCCTTGTAAATAGGGTAAAGGATGTTATGCAACATGTTATCTCACTTGAGTAGGCTGCATTTGTGAAAGGTCATTTGATTAAGGATAACGTTGTGGTTGCTAATGAAATTCTGCACATTATAAGAGGGTCTAAAGCTGTTAAGCATGGTGCTTTTACGCTCAAATTTTATATGGCTAAGACTTTCGATAAGGTGGAATGGACCTTTGTGATTGATGTTCTACGTAGCATGGGATTTCACCCTAACTGGATTTGTTGGGTTCAACAATGTATTTCAGAGGTCTCTATGGCTGTTCTTATTGATGGATATCCTGGTCAAACCTTTTACCCAAAGAGGGGTCTTCACCAAGGCAATCCACTTTCACCATATCTTTGTATTTGTTGTATGGAAGCTTTATCCTCCAGCTTGCGTCTGGCCTCTCAGGTTGGTTTGCTTCATGGTTTTAAGTTTTGTGGTCTCGTGGAGGATGTTACTAATATTCTCTTTGCAGATGATTGTATGGTTTTTGGAATGGCTAGTCAGGAGAATGCTCTTACTATCTTAGGAGTTACTAATGATTTCAAAGATGCTTTTGGTTAATGTATTAATGTTAGTAAGTCTAGTATAATGTTTTCAGCAGGTGTCCCCAGGAACGTTAGGAACAACATTGCTTCTCTCTTTGGCACTAGCGAGGTGCATGATTTTGGTTTATATGTGGGTTTCAAGCTATATTGGATGTAGAAGGAGTCGGGTGTTCGACTATATTCGAGAGAGTTTTATCTCATATTCATAGCTGGAGTAAAGTGGTATCTTAGGCTGGCCGGGCCATTTTGATAGAGAATGTTCTTCAAGCAATATCTACATACGTACGTTATGAGTGTCATACAGCTTCCTCGGAGCTTACTAAATGATATTACTCAGACTATCACTCATTTTTGGTGGGGAGGTACACTATCTCATTTAAGTACTCACTGGAGAAAATGGCAAGGTATGTGTAATAATATAAGGCAAGATGGTCTCAGATTTTGGGATTTGTCATGCTTAATCGGGCACTCTTGGCTAAGCAAGGGTGGAGACTACTAACCCAGCCTAATTTTTTTTATGGCTTGTACCATACAAAGTAGTTATTTTCCTCATTGTGGGCACTTGTATGCTAGTCTTAGAAGTCGGCCGAGCCCCATATGGAGAGCAATCTACAACTCGTTATATTACGGGTTTGTGCAAGGCTATTGGTGATGGTCAGTCTACTTTCCTTATTGATAAATGGCTTCAAGCGAAGCATGAAGGCATGGAAGCTTCTTTACTCTTGCTGAGTTTACTAGGGCCCAAGGTCAGGTTTCATGGATAATTAATCCATATACCTATGAGTGGAAGGAGGACGTGATTCGTGAGTGGTTTCCAGATGACGTTGTCTCATATATTTTACCTACACCTTTGCCTCAAGTGTTGGTTAATGATAGTTGGTGTTGGCAGCCCTCGAAGTCTAGGATTTTTAGTGTTAAGTCAGCATACATCCTAGAACTTGGGCATAAACAGGCTCACTTATGTGCCTTCGATGGGGAGTCAGGTTGATAAAGCGGTTACTCGGGTTTGGAAGACGGATCTTCCTAGCCGTATAAAGGTTTTTGCATGGTGTATGTTGCATGGCTTTCTCCCCTTGAAAACCATCTCTCGTCTAGATGGAAAACCATGATGAATGTTTCATGCTTTTGTGGGTAGAATGAGACTTTGATTCACATGTTTTGTTATTGCCCTGGTGCACATGCCTTGTGGGGGCAGGAGACTTTTTCATGGTCGCAAGAAGTAGCTATTGATCCGGCTTTCTTGGATTGGATTATTGCCAAATTATTGGGCTTTTCCCTTATATTATGTGGCTGATTTCATTGGTTTCCTATAGAAAGTTTGGTTTGCTCGTGTTATAACCCAAGATTTGGTTATATATTTTATTTCGTTACAATGATTCGTTAAGTTGGTCCATTCTGAATTTAGGACGTGGAAGTCCTTATTAAAGAAGTTGGGGACGAGGAGGTCTTTTCCCCATCCGTTTTATTTTCTGGTGAGTTAACCTCATATTAATTCCCTTAACCTATTTTATTCCATATCCTCTTAATTACTCTCTCTTCTAAACACGTTCTCACGATCATTTACGCTCCTCTCTTCATCGTTCTTCTCTCCCTCTCTCAAGCCTTCTTCTCTGTGGATCGATCTGCTGTGCTGCTGGTTGGAGATTCGAGTGCTGCAGGTTCTTCGTTGTCTTGCTGTCCTCTTCGCAGTCAGGTTTGTATGTCGTTTGGTAGTTGTTACTCAGTTTGGAGAACTCCTCAAATCCCTAATTCCCTTCTCTGCAATCTGATTGTAATCAGTGAATTTCGCGACGTTCTCTGTCGATCTCTACTGCTGTTGACGTGCTCTGCGAATCCATAGACAGTTTCAGGTGAGAATTGTATTTCAGTTCAGACTGCAGTTTCAGTTTCAGGGTTAGGTTTGCGTTTCTGAATTGGCATTGTTCTGCGTTTGTGGTTGTTCAGAATTCTGGAATTTCTTTTGGGTTATCTTGCTGTGACGTGGTCGATTGCTCTGTTTCGGATTCGGGATTCTCTGCTGTTCAGATCGTGTTTCGTCTCTGCTGTAATTGAGGTAGGTGGCTGATGGATTCGATTAGTGTGTTCGGCCTTGGGGAGTTTCGTTCCGGTTCTGAATTCGGATTGCGTTCTGTCTTGGATTGTGATTGTGAACTGTCTGTTTAACGTCGTTTTAATGCCTACAAACCCCCAAGGTTGTTTTCTGAAAACTTATAATGTTTTGACAATGTTTTGATGCCTCTGTCTGTGTGAAAATCGCTTCTGTCTTCTGAGTTTTTCGGCATGTCCGAACTTCGGTCCGACCTTGGAAGTTCGGACATGCCCTTCTGCGCTTTAATTCTCTGAAGTTTTCGCTGTGTCCGAACTTCCGTCCGAGCTTTGAAGTTCGGACACAGCCTTCTGTATTCTCTGATTTTGCCTCGACTTGTGTCCGAACATGGATGTCCGGACACAAGTTCGGACTTTGCGCGTGTCTGATTTCCGAAGAACGTCCGAACATCTGTCCGACCTTTGATGTTCGGACACCTCTGTCTCTACTACTGTTTTAATGTTCGACCTGTGTCCGAACTTCGTAGTTCGGACACATGTTCGGACATCTGTCTGTTTTCGACTTCTGAGTCTCGACTTGTGTCCGAACATTGATGTCCGGACACAAGTTCGGACATGGTACTGTTTTGACCATAACTTGCTCGTTTGAGCTCTGTTTTGACTTCCGTTTGCGGGGTTGGATTCCCCTTCTGATTTCCAAGCCATCTATGTGCTTTCTGGTGCCTTTGGTGCACATATGCTTATCTGTATTTAAGCTTCTGTTTTGGGACCTAGTTATCTCTGTGTCTGAGCCTTTGGATGGCTGGTTTCGCTGTCTCGTAGCGCGCTATGTAGGATCCTTCTGTTCACGGGTGATGTTCCCCGTTCTGTTCACGGGTGTTTTCACCTGTTCTGTTTACGAGTGAGGTTTCCTCGTTCTGTTCACGAGCTGTTGCTGTTCTGTCTGTACTGTGATCGCTAGTGTCCCACTCTGTTTTCTGCTTCTGTCTGCTTCTGACTCTGTTTAGTCCTCTATTGTATGGACTTCTGTTCTGTTTTCTGACATGCTTATGGATTCCTTGCGACTCCTTCTGATTTGACATTATTCTATAAAATGTTTTGAGCATGCTGGTTGATGAAGTTTGTCATCTACTGGGCATAGTTGTGTGCTCATTCCCCTACTTTATCTAACAACATTAGATTGATCAGCGAGGGTCACTTTGCAGCTCTGGAGTTTAGTCGTTTTTTGTTTAGATTCTTTTGGAGACTTTGTATTTGAATTTGAGCCTTTGGGCCTCTTCAGTTAGCTCTTGCTTTTGATATTCGTTTTGGTGGGTTCTGTTATTACTTTGGGATGTTACGACATCATTTTGGTTTATACTTTATTCAAGTATTCAGTTGGGCCTTATTTGAGTATCTGTTTAAGTCTGTTATTAGAGCCTTGCGTGTATGTAATACGCGGCATGTAATTACCCCTAACTCCTAGGTCAGTGTTTGGTGTTACATTAGTGGTATCAGAGCTCTGGGTTCTAATCTGCTGGGATTTTAAGTTAGCCAGTCAGTCAGAAATGTCAGTGCTAGTATCTGAGTTTAACTGCTTGTTGTTGGACTTTCAGAATGCCGCCAAGAAGGCTCCAGGAAATGTGGCTGATGCTGTTCAGCAGTTCATGACGCAACTTATGCAGACCAGGCTGCAGGGGTGGACCAGCTGGAGGAGGACCAGCTGGCGGAGCAGGCCCAGCTGGGGCGGATGCTGGAGGCCGAAATGTGAAAGCGCTTCAGGAATTCATGAAGCTGAAGCCGCCGTCGTTTGATGGGGCAGGAGACCCCCAGGAGGCCAGTCATTGGTTGACTGAGGTCGAGGATTTGCTGCGTGTGATGGGCTCTGAGGAGGAGCAGAAGGTGGACTTCGCCACCTTTTTTTCAAGGCCGAAGCCAAGGAGTGGTGGAGGTCATTGATGGGCAGATTCCCACAACCTTGGACGTGGGAGCAGTTCACTGGGGAGTTCAATAAGCAGTTCTACCCCGACGTCTATAAGGACCAGCGTATCTTGGAGTATAACCGACTACGCCAGGGTCGGGAATGAGTGTGGAGGTAGTCAGGAAGTTCATCAGCCTGTCGAAGTTTGCACCTGACGAGACATAGGAAGGCCAGGAAGTTTGAGAGCGGCCTGAGGCCTGATATCCGTTCTGCTGTGACGCCTCTGCGTCACAAGACCTTCAGGGACGTAGCTGATGTCGCCCTGTTGGTAGAGGCTGACTTGAGAGGTCGCCAGTCTGGAGGGAAGGACCAGAAGAGGAAGCAGAGGTCCGACGAGAGCGACAGGAGGGATCAGTCTGCTTCTCAGAAGAAGCAGTCTACTGGAGACCGAGCTGGAGACCGCTCTGGGACCGTTCGCGAGATAGAGGTGGTTCGTCTTCGTCAGCTCCCCCGAAGTGCCAGGTCTGTGGCAAGTTTCACAGAGGTCAGGACTGCTACAGGAAGTCTGGAGCCTGCTTCAAGTGTGGATCCATGGGGCATAGGATAGCTGACTGCCCTCAGGCCGAGAGGAGCAGGGGTAGCTCTGGAGGTAGAGCTGGTGAGTCTGCTTCAGGGTCCAGAGATCGAGACCGGGCTGAGCAGAAGAAGCCCCAGGGCCAGGCCAGAGTGTACGCGATGGCTGGAGAGAGAGACCGATCGACTGACAGAGTTGTCACAGGTATTCTCCAGCTGTCTTCTCGTTCTGTTTTCTGCTTGTTTGACTCTGGAGCCACCCACTCTTTTATTTCTGCTGAGTTAGTGGGTGAGCTCGGTTTGCCTGTTGTGCCTCTGGGTGTTGAGTTGTGTGTGCATAGTCCATTAGTTAGAGACTCTTCTATGCTTTTGAACTCTGTTTGTAAAGATAGTCCTGTGTTAGTCAGAGATAGGACTCTGTTTGCTAACCTCATCCCGATGGAGATGACTACTTTTGATGTGATTTTGGGCATGGATTGGCTTGCTGCACACCATGCCCACATTGATTGTGCTGCTTCGAGAGTCACCTTTGAGGAGCCGGGTCAGCCCCGCCTAGTTGTAGCAGGGAATGGACTCCCGTGCTCGCCGCCAGTGATATATCAGCCATGCAGGCGTTTCGTTTCCTGAGGAAAGGATGCCAGGGATATCTGTGCTACATCCCTGAGGTTCGCAAGGATGCGAAGTTGGAGGACATTCCAGTAGTCAGAGATTCCCAGATGTGTTCCAGGATGATGTACCTGGGCTTCCCCCTGTCAGAGAGGTGGAGTTCTCGATCGAGCTCGCACCTGAACTCAGCCGATTTCTAAGGCCCCATACCGCATGGCGCCTGCTGAGCTTAAGGAGTTGAAGGTCCAGTTTGCAGGAGCTGCTGGATAAGGGTTCATCCGCCCTAGTGTGTCGCTTGGGGAGCGCCGGTGTTATTTGTTAAAAAGAAGGACGGTAGCATGCGTTTGTGCATTGATACAGGGAGCTCAACAAGGTTACCGTTAAGAATAGGTATCCTCTCCGCGCATTGATGACTTGTTCGACCAGTTAGCAGGAGCTAAGGTGTTTTCGAAGATTGATCTGAGGTCCGGTTATCATCAGTTGAGGATTAAGGCAGACGATGTGCCTAAGTCCGCCTTCAGGACTCGTTATGGACATTACGAGTTCCTAGTGATGCCATTCGGTCTGACGAATGCGCCTTCTGTATTTATGGACATGATGAACCAGGTGTTCAAACCCTTTCTGGATCAGTTCGTCGTGGTATTTATAGATGACATCTTGGTGTATTCCAAGAGTGCTGAGGAGCACGAGGAGCATTTGAGGACTGTTCTCCAGACTCTGAGGGAGAAGGAGCTGTATGCGAAGCTGAAGAAGTGCGAATTCTGGTTGGACCAGGTGATGTTCTTGGGACATGTGGTCTCTAAGGATGGTATCTCCGTGGATCCGGAGAAGGTTAGGGCTATTACTGAGTGGGCCAGGCCTACTAATGTTGGAGAGATTCGTAGCTTCCTTGGATTAGCGGGCTACTATCGTAAGTTTGTGGAGGGCTTCTCCAAGCTAGTGATCCCTTTGACTCGTCTACTGCAGAAGGATGTGAAGTTTGAGTGGAGCGAAGCCTGCGAGCAGTGCTTTCAGGAGCTGAAGAAGAGGTTGACGTCTGCGCTGATTCTGACCCTTCCAGAGGGTAATGAGGGTCTGGAGGTTTTCTGTGATGCGTCCCATAAGGGACTTGGGTGTGTGCTGATGCAGCATGGGAAGGTAGTAGCATATGGCTCTCGTCAGTTGAAGCCATATGAGAAGAACTACCCGACCCACGACCTGGAGTTAGCTGTCGTGGTGTTTGCGTTGAAGATTTGGAGGCATTACCTCTATGGAGCGGCGTGCAAAGTTTATACGGACCATAAGAGCCTCAAGTATCTGTTCACTCAGAAGGAGTTGAACTTGAGGCAGATGAGGTGGCTGGAGTTGCTGCACGATTATGATTTAGAGATCCTCTACCATCCAGGTAGGGCGAATGTGGTTGCTGATGCGCTCAGTAGGAGGGGTCCGTCTGGGACCGTTTGTGCTTTGTCTGGTGTGCAGAGGTCTGCTCTCGAGTTACAGCGTATGGGAGTCTGGGTCGTCCGTCCAGAGAGGTCTGAGATGTTAGCAGCGCTGCAGGTTCAGCCTACCTTGATCGACCGGATCAAGGCCAGTCAGAAGCTCGATGTCAGTTTGTGTAAGATCAGAGAGAGTTTGTCTGCTGGTCAGGAGTCTGAGTTCAGAGTTTCAGAGGATGGTTGTTTGAGGTTCAAAGACCGTGTTTGTGTGCCGGCAGACGACGCTTTGAGACGTGAGATCATGCAGGAGGCTCATGGGGCCCCGTACTCGGTACACCAGGTGGTGTGAAGATGTACCGGGACCTTCGGGAGACGTTCTGGTGGAGTAACATGAAGAGGGATATTTCAGACTTTGTATCCAGATGTCGGACCTGTCAGCAGGTCAAAGCCGAGCATCAGAGGCCAGCTGGTTTGCTTCAGCCTCTTCCCGTTCCGGAGTGGAAGTGGGAGAGCGTCGGTATGGACTTCGTTATGGGACTGCCTAAGACTCCGAGGGGTTTTGATGCGGTTTGGGTCATCGTGGACCGGCTCACGAAGAGCGCTCACTTCCTGCCTGTCAGGAAGACCTTCAGTTTGCACCGCTTGGCTCAGTTATATATGGATGAGATAGTGCGTCTGCACGGAGTTCCAGCTTCTATTGTGTCTGATCGAGATCCGAGGTTCGTGTCCAGATTCTGGCAGAGTTTGCATCAGGCTATGGGGACGAAGTTGTCTTTCAGCTCAGCATATCATCCTCAGCCAGATGGTCAGACAGAGAGGACGAATCAGGTCCTTGAGGACATGCTCAGAGCATGTGTGTTGGACTTCGGGGGCAGCTGGGATCAGCACGTTGCATTGATAGAGTTCGCTTATAATAATAGCTTTCAGACCAGTATCGGGATGGCTCCGTTTGAGGCCTTGTATGGCAGGAGATGCAGGTCACCCATCTGTTGGGATGATCTGAAGGAGAGAGCCGTGATTGGTCTAGACTTAGTTCAGGATGCTGTGGGCAAGATTCAGTCTATTAGAGAGCGCTTGCTTGTGGCTCAGAGTCGTCAAAAGAGTTACGCCGATCAGAGGAGACGACCTCTAGAGTTTGAGGTGGGCGATCATGTGTATCTGAAGGTTTCTCCAGTTCGTGGAGTTGTTCGGTTTGGGAAGAGAGGCAAGCTTAGCCCTCGCTTTGTGGGTCCTTTTGAGATCCTGGAGAGGATCGGACCGGTTGCCTACCGCTTAGCTTTGCCACCGTCGTTGGCTGGTGTTCACAATGTCTTTCATGTGTCTATGCTGAGGAAGTATATTCCGGACCCATCTCATGTGATTGACTTCAGTCCGCTTCAGTTGAGGGACGACTTCACGTTCGAGGCAGTTCCTTCGAGGATTTTAGCGCGGGATGTCCGCAAGCTCAGGAGTAAGAGCATGCCCTTGGTGAAGGTGCAGTGGTCGGGTCAGTCAGAGGAGGAGGCGACCTGGGAGGTCGAAAGCGAAGTGCGCTCCAAGTTCCCCGCCTTTTCGAGCAGTAGGTATGTTTTAATTTCGAGGACGAAATTCTTTTAGGGGGAGGTGATGTTATAACCCAAGATTTGGTTATATTTTATTTCGTTACAATGATTCGTTAAGTTGGTCCATTCTGAATTTAGGACGTGGAAGTCTTATTAAAGAAGTTGGGGACGAGGAGGTCTTTTCCCCATCCGTTTTATTTTCTGGTGAGTTAACCTCATATTAATTCCCTTAACCTATTTTATTCCATATCCTCTTATTACTCTCTCTTCTAAACACGTTCTCACGATCATTTACGCTCCTCTCTTCATCGTTCTTCTCTCCCTCTCTCAAGCCTTCTTCTCTGTGGATCGATCTGCTGTGCTGCTGGTTGGAGATTCAAGTGCTGCAGGTTCTTCGTTGTCTTGCTGTCCTCTTCGCAGTCAGGTTTGTATGTCGCTTGGTAGCGTTGTTACTCAGTTTGGAGAACTCCTCAAATCCCTAATTCCCTTCTCTGCAATCTGATTGTAATCAGTGAATTTCGCGACGTTCTCTGTCGATCTCTACTGCTGTTGACGTGCTCTGCGAATCCATAGACAGTTTCAGGTGAGAATTGTATTTCAGTTCAGACTGCAGTTTCAGTTTCAGGGTTAGGTTTGCATTTCTGAATTGGCATTGTTCTGCGTTTGTGGTTGTTCAGAATTCTGGAATTTCTTTTGGGTTATCTTGCTGTGACGTGGTCGATTGCTCTGTTTCGGATTCGGGATTCTCTGCTGTTCAGATCGTGTTTCGTCTCTGCTGTAATTGAGGTAGGTGGCTGATGGATTCGATTAGTGTGTTCGGCCTTGGGGAGTTTCGTTCCGGTTCTGAATTCGGATTGCATTCTGTCTTGGATTGTGATTGTGAACTATCTGTTTAACGTCGTTTTAATGCCTACAAACCCCCAAGGTTGTTTTCTGAAAACTTATAATGTTTTGACAATGTTTTGATGCCTCTGTCTGTGTGAAAATCGCTTCTGCCTTCTGAGTTTTTCGGCATGTCCGAACTTCGGTCCGACCTTGGAAGTTCGGACATGCCCTTCTGCGCGTTAATTCTCTGAAGTTTTCACTGTGTCCGAACTTCCGTCCGAGCTTTGAAGTTTGGACACAGCCTTCTGTATTCTCGGATTTTGCCTCGACTTGTGTCCGAACATTGATGTCCGGACACAAGTTCGGACTTTGCGCATGTCTGATTTCCGAAGAAAGTCCGAACATCTGTCCGACCTTTGATGTTCGGACACCTCTG
The DNA here is from genome assembly GCA_023374045.1 of Limonium bicolor. Classification (NCBI taxonomy): domain Eukaryota; kingdom Viridiplantae; phylum Streptophyta; class Magnoliopsida; order Caryophyllales; family Plumbaginaceae; genus Limonium; species Limonium bicolor. Next base: position 131,532,016 of record CM041781.1, read on the forward strand.
TCTCTACTACTGTTTTAATGTTCGACCTGTGGCCGAACTTCGTAGTTCGGACACATGTTCGGACATCTGCCTGTTTTCGACTTCTGAGTCTCGACTTGTGTCCGAACATTGATGTCCGGACACAAGTTCGGACATGGTACTGTTTTGACCATAACTTGCTCGTTTGAGCTCTGTTTTGACTTCCGTTTGCGGGGTTGGATTCCCCTTCTGATTCCCAAGCCATCTATGTGCTTTCTGGTGCCTTTGGTGCACATATGCTTATCTGTATTTAAGCTTCTGTTTTGGGACCTAGTTATCTCTGTGTCTGAGCCTTTGGATGGCTGGTTTCGCTGTCTCGTAGCGCGCTATGTAGGATCCTTCTGTTCACGGGTGATGTTCCCCGTTCTGTTCACGGGTGTTTTCACCTGTTCTGCTTACGAGTGAGGTTTCCTCGTTCTGTTCACGAGCTTGTTGCTTGTTCTGTCTGTATACTGTGATCAACTAGTGTCCCGCTCTGTTTTCTGCTTCTGTCTGCTT